>AWOL01S0179925.1:0-10237 GCA_000715115.1 Nicotiana otophora
CGTAATGTCATTTATGACTTGTGTGCAAAATATGAGGACAATCGGACGTGATTTGGTAGGTTTCGGCATCGGTTGTAGAAATTCAAAGTTTCAAGTTCTTTAAGTTTGGATTGGAGGGTGATTCGTGTTTTTAGCATTGTTTGACGTTATTGGAGGGCTCGACTAAGTTTGTATGGTGTTTTAGGACTTGTTGGTATGTTTTGTTGGGGGGTCTAGATTGATTTCGGGTGCTTAACGGATCAAAAATTGGACTTGTTCTATTGCTAAAGTATTCCGGCATCTGGTGTTTTCGCACCTGCGATGGGGAGACCGCAGGTATGGGCATGCACGTGCAAAGGGAGGACCACATGTGCAGTCTGGAGGAGTTTGGCTTGTGGTCGCAGGTGTGACATGAAGGCCGCAGGAGCGGAGTCGCTTCTGTGAAACTTTGAACGTAGAAGCGGAGAGCCTGGGAGGCTTGGGTTCGCAGAAGCGGATCACAGGTGCGATCCTTTGTCCACATAAGCGAAAACCTTGGCCATAAGTGGAATGTGCACCTACGATGATCTTTCCGCAGGTGGGACTGGTGGTCCGCAGATATGGGATCGCTGGGTAGAAGAGATCAATTTCGAGGGTTTGATCTCATTTTTCATTTTGGGACTTTGAGAGCTTGGATTGGGTGATTATTTGAGGGATTTTTAGATCAAGCTTTTGGGTAGCGATTCTTAACTCCTTTATGGTTATATTCCACTAATCTATGGTTGATTTAATCATTTAATTTCAGATTTGGGTTGAAATTTGGGGGAAAATGGGAAGAAGTTCTTCAACTAAGATATTGGGTTTTGATTGAGATTTTGACATCAGATTTGGATAATTTTGGTACGAGTGAACTCACGAGTGAACTCACGAGTGAATGGGTGTTCATATTTTGTGACTTTTACCCGATTCCGAAACGTGGGGACGAGGAGACTTGTTGCGGCAATTTTCTAATTTCTTGCTTTAGCTTTGATTTCATTAATTAGGTTAATGTCATATAGTTGTATTTATGGTATGTAATTGATTTTGGCTAGATTTGGGCCATTCAGAGTCAGATATTCATGGAAAAGGAATTGTTACAGATTGATTGAGCTTGGTGCGAGCTAAGTGGCTTGCCTAACCTTGTGTGGGGGAAATCCCCTTAGGATTTGGTACTGTTATGATATGGGAGCGCCGTGTACGTGAGCTGACGAGTACGTACACAGGCTATTCGTTGTAAAACCTAATTTATTTTACTGAGTAGTAATCTATGTTTTTTCTTTAATTTGAGTTATACCGTTTAAATGAGTATTAGTCTGCTTTCATTCTCAATTGAGCTATTCCAATATGTGTAGCTATTCTGTTTAGTCTAGTATCGCATGTCTACGTGCCTTAATTGCTTATTTGAACTCTGTGAAGCATGCCTAGTCCTGCTTTTCCTTGTTCTGTATCAGTATAATTGTAGAAATCTTGCTGTTAATTGTTGTATAATCGGTTTGAGCTGTATGTTTACTTTTGAGACTAGGAGGAGGTTCCTCGGAAGTTCTCCCTGCATATTTACTTTTGAGACTACGAGGCAGTTCCTCGGGAGTTCTCCCTACACATTTACTATTGAGACTACGAGGCGGTACCTCGGGAGTTCTCCCTGTACATTGACTTTTGAGACTATGAGGCGGTTCCTCGGGAGATCTCCCTGAACATTTACTGTTGGTACTACGAGGCTGCTCCTCGGGAAATCCCCCTGTTAAATTCTTGGTTCTTACTTCATTTTTAGTATATCGTCTGTCTTATTATTATATCCCAGTAGGTCCCAGACCTGACCTCGTCACTACTCTACCGAGGTTAGGCTTGGCACTTACTTGGTACCGTTGTGGTGTACTCATGCTACTCTTCTGCACATGTTTTGTGTGCAGATCCAAGTGCTTCTTATCAGCCCCACTATTAGTTGAGAGTGCTTACTGCCGTACGGAGACTTCAATGTACATCTGCCGCATACGTAGACCTCGTAGTCCCCCCTCTATCCTCTCCTTTGTCATTTACCTTCCATTCTTCTTTTGTTAGACTCTGGTGTATAAAGATACTAGTTTCCTTCTGTAGCTTGTGACTTATGATGTTTCGGGTTTTGGAGGCCTATTTCTATTTACAGGAAATTTGAGAATTAGATCGGAGAGATAAGGTCAGCACCAATATCTTTGGAGCTGGCAGACCAAACAACTCTAATACCCGAGGAACGGGGTGAAAAAGGAGAGAAAGCTCAAGCTTAGAGTGGGTGAGCAGACTGTGACTTTTAAGATGCATGTAGAAACGGGGTGAAAAAGGAGAATCCAGCTGCAATTGTTGAGTGGTAAGTGAGGAGCTCGAAATAGAAGGCCGCAGTGAGTTAGAGAAATAAGTGTGGGGTATACCCCAAGAAGGCTAAGAAGAAGTTGTCGGTATGGATGTGCGCATTAGTTAGGGCGAGAGGAATGGAGCCCGACTTCAACTCAGACCCTGACTAGATATTCAGGGAAGTTTCCTTTATCTTATGCTTTATAAGTGTGTGTCATGGGGGTATTCCACAACTTATATTAATTGTATGTTGTATGTATATTAATTTTAGTCTTGTTTTGTTAGTTGTAGTAGTTAGAGATAGTTTTCTTATTGAGTAAATTGGGTCGCTTGTACTCATACTACACTTTGCACTTCGTGTGAAGATCCAGGTACTTCCAAGCACATCGGTTGCTAGTCTTGGAGCTTATTCAGTTCGGAGACTATCGAGGTAGCTGCCTTGGCGTCCGCAGACCTAGACAATCTTTAATAGTCAGACCATGTTATTGTATAGATTCTCATGTACTCAGTGATACCCGGATTTGCGGTGTTTTCTTCCAGTTATTATGAGATTTTATTTACTTAAGGTTATGTTAGTATGTTTTTATTAAAGAAGCATGTATTTATGAGTTGTTGGCTTGCCTAGTATCGCGATAGGAGCCATCACGACACATGTGATTATGGTTCGAGACATCTATACACCACTAATTCAATTTGACCTGAAATCTCATATGTAACAATATATCTGGTACTAAACCACCTTTTGCCTGAATAGCCTAACTTTCTTCTTGGAATAAAAGAGCCTTTTCAACCTTCATGAACTCCATATTATGAATTTTCTTATCTACATTGGACTTTTGTCGATTTTGCGCTGGCCAAAGTCGTTCCTGTATTCAGTGCAACCTCTCTAAGGCTTGCTAAACCTTATCTGAGCCCAACAATTATTACTCCCTAGGTTCGCACTGACCACCTTATGAATGAACCCAATGTACTAAATCCTCGAACAACAAGATCTTCATAAAAAGCTAGTAACTATTATGAGATAAAATCTTGGTCGATAGCAACTAAGTATGAACTACTCGCTATATAATATCTATCCGGCTAGTATAGAGACTGGATACTCATACTCGCTTATGCTACCATTGCGTTGGAACACATCCAATAACAATGATCACAGTATTGTACGAGAACACATCCGTCGTTCTTACATACGAAAGCGCTGGATCAAATCGAAACACTCTTATATATTGCTCACACATACGGAAATGATGGAACACCTTCATATACCCCTATGTAAATATTCCATGCACTATTACTTTTATCTTGTACAACGATACAAGTATTTCGTGTCATCGCACTGTCCCTTGAACATATCATTGCGTAGGCTAGTATGCTATATACTCAATCCAAACATAATCATGCATGCAATCTCGCTCAGCCTGTCACAAACACCCAAACTAGGAACACAATTTCATCAATAAATGTGATAAACTAATCACATAGTCTACAATGATCTATTTCCACTTTCGTTTAGAGTCAACCATGTTTGCAAAACTTTTGTGATTCTTTAACACTCATTTAACATATGAATAGTTCAAACACTGAAAGACACCGTTTTAATATCTCATATCACTCTCTTACATCGTGAGCTCTCTTTCTCCGATCCCAATGCATATTTATGAATCTCAAAGGTACTAAATTTTATAAATATTATATCTTGTCGAACACAAAACTCATCAAGTCTTCCACCATGGGTGCACACAAATTCGAAGCTTAGCCATAATACTCCCATTTTGTTCATTATGTAGTAGACCTTTAAAAGCTGATCACTAACCATCAATAAGGTCAGAACTCTAGTACTGGTGCACTTTGCATGTTTAAACAAAGACTAATATAACGTCACACATATTAGTGCCTTAGCAGGCACAATATTATCAATCTATCACAATGCTTAAAATATCATGATATAAAAATCAATTGTTTTGCACTTGTTACCTTCAATGTTAATTTAGATCTCAATATTCAAATGACCATCCTCAGCTAATGCTTCTATCGACTATCATAATACTTTCATGTGTCATTACTTAACATAATAACAAGAATACTAAGAAAACATTTGAACACTCGATTTATTTAGTCCATGACAATTACTAGCGCCTTTGGCCATCCAAAAGATATTATAGAAATTCACACTATGTAACATATCTTGGAACATGTCTTAAGAATATCTAACCCTTTGTTTCCAATTCTAGTGTGCCGTTCATAAGTCTATCTAAGAATAGAATACTACACCATGTAGATGAGGACACAAATTATCCAAGTGTGAAAATAGAAAATACTTTCCCTTTATGGAATCCTAAGTCATTTGTCNTTGGAACACATCCAATAACAATGATCACAGTATTGTACGAGAACACATCCGTCGTTCTTACATACGAAAGCGCTGGATCAAATCGAAACACTCTTATATATTGCTCACACATACGGAAATGATGGAACACCTTCATATACCCCTATGTAAATATTCCATGCACTATTACTTTTATCTTGTACAACGATACAAGTATTTCGTGTCATCGCACTGTCCCTTGAACATATCATTGAGTAGGCTAGTATGCTATATACTCAATCCAAACATAATCATGCATGCAATCTCGCTCAGCCTGTCACAAACACCCAAACTAGGAACACAATTTCATCAATAAATGTGATAAACTAATCACATAGTCTACAATGATCTATTTCCACTTTCGTTTAGAGTCAACCATGTTTGCGAAACTTTTGTGATTCTTTAACACTCATTTAACATATGAATAGTTCAAACACTGAAAGACACCGTTTTAATATCTCATATCACTCTCTTACATCGTGAGCTCTCTTTCTCCGATCCCAATGCATATTTATGAATCTCAAAGGTACTAAATTTTATAAATATTATATCTTGTCGAACACAAAACTCATCAAGTCTTCCACCATGGGTGCACACAAATTCGAAGCTTAGCCATAATACTCCCATTTTGTTCATTATGTAGTAGACCTTTAAAAGCTGATCACTAACCACCAATAAGGTCAGAACTCTAGTACTAGTGCACTTTGCATGTTTAAACAAAGACTAATATAACGTCACACATATTAGTGCCTTAGCAGGCACAATATTATCAATCTATCACAAAGCTTAAAATATCATGATATAAAAATCAATTGTTTTGCACTTGTTACCTTCAATGTTAATTTAGATCTCAATATTCAAATGACCATCCTCAGCTAATGCTTCTATCGACTATCATAATACTTTCATGTGTCATTACTTAACATAATAACAAGAATACTAAGAAAACATTTGAACACTCGATTTATTTAGTCCATGACAATTACTAGCGCCTTTGGCCATCCAAAAGATATTATAGAAATTCACACTATGTAACATATCTTGGAACATGTCTTAAGAATATCTAACCCTTTGTTTCCAATTCTAGTGTGCCGTTCATAAGTCTATCTAAGAATAGAATACTACACCATGTAGATGAGGACACAAATTATCCAAGTGTGAAAATAGAAAATACTTTCCCTTTATGGAATCCTAAGTCATTTGTCTATTATTGATAAATATCTGTATAGACCCGTCGTTTTCTCAATGAACATAAATTAAACACCTCAAGGAAATATACTAAGTCTAGTAACCTCTTAATTACTATGTCTTGCAACTTTTATTTTTCCAGTTCCTTTGACTCTATAAAGTCATTCTATATATTATAATAAAATTAACTAATCTTTGGGCAGTTTAATGATACCCAAGTCCATCTTCATATCAAGTGGTAGGCTTATTAGATTCTTTGAAAACACACTGGGAAACTCATTAACCTCTAAGACCACTTAGGTTGAAATAAAAAATGGTACTGTATACGGTCAATCCAGCGTTTGCCCTTCGTATGCCTGATAGAAACTGTAACATAATTGGACAAGGTTCGGACTCGTGTAACATTGAACCATGATGCGAAGTTAGATTGCCAAGCTCGTGACCCATAGACTGATCGAGATCGACAAAGATCGAGATCGGCTAAGATCAAGATCGAGATCGGCCAAGATCTAGACCAAGCTAAAAAGAGACCGATCGAGATCGAGATCGGCCAAGATCGAGACCGAACAAAATAGAGATCGAGCGAGACCGAGGAAGGTTTATCAACCTAAAAGACAGAAAGTCGTAATATCTATAATGGGACGAGAATCACGGTGGAAATCCTGGCATATATCAAGGAAAGGCCAATTAATTAATCTATCATGGAATTTCTTACTATATTTAGAATAATATTTAGAGAAGGACTTTCCTACTATATAAAAGGGGTCTGATCATTTGTAAAGCACATGACACTCACATAATACAAAACAATACACTACCTTCTTTCAGCCTTCAATATCGTGTTACTTTATTGATACATCAATCGAATTTTCATTTGGTTTGAGGGTGATCGAACTGGAGGGCCAAGGCTAATTGATCCGTTTGGTTTGTATTTATTTATTTTATAGTTAACTTTGATATTTATTTGTATATTTTCTCAATTTGTACCAAGTTATACTACGTATCCTTAGAACCACGTATAAATTCAATTCTTATTCATTTTTCGGGTAAACGGTTTGGTGCTCACCGTGGGGCTAAGGATAATAGTGGTTATTTGATATAAATCTCTATAAAACACACTATTTTGCACTTGCTCTTGGATGT
Source organism: Nicotiana otophora (assembly GCA_000715115.1). Lineage (NCBI taxonomy): Eukaryota > Viridiplantae > Streptophyta > Magnoliopsida > Solanales > Solanaceae > Nicotiana > Nicotiana otophora. Next base: position 7,022 of record AWOL01S0179925.1, read on the forward strand.
ATCTTTGATCTCAGGCTAAAAAGGATGAACTATCAATTACTGCTCCTACATATCGACAACGAATCTAGCCATCATGGTGAGAATAACAACGTGATGCCCGGGGATGAAAGGCCACCCGCTGACCCCATTGGGACTTGGGCCGTGGATCCTATTGACATTAATTCACATGTGGCCATCGAAGCAAAACAACATTCAGGTCTCGAAAATAGCATCCATGGTGGAAACCAATCTGATGTTCGAAATACCCAAAATATTTGAGAAGACGGGATCAGCCTACGTATGATCTTCAAAATGATGCAAGCTCAACAGGTGGCAATAGGACGGTTGCATAGCCAAACCCAGGCACCAAGAAAGGCTGAGCCCGGTCCACCCCAAGAAATCACTCACAGAACGAGTCCAGCCGTGGTAAGGTCAAATGAACAAGAATTGGGGACTAACCCGATATTTATAAAAATGCTCGAGGAACTAACAAGGCGGATAGAGTCAAGAGAAATGAAAATCCAAGAAAACGATAAAAGGGACAAAACCTATAATTCCAGAGTAGACCAAATCCCTGGGGCACCCCCGATACTGAAGGGACTGGATTCAAAGAAGTTCGTGCAAAAGCCTTTTCCTCCGAGCGCGGCCCCTAAGTTGATCCCTAAAAATTTAAGTATGCCTGAAATATCAAAGTACAATGGGACGACTGACCCAAACGGGCATGTAACCTCTTAAACATGCGTTATCAAAGGGAACTACTTGGAAGACGACGAGATTGAGTCTGTTCTGCTGAAAAGATTTGGGGAGACCCTATCAAAGGGAGCGATGATATGGTACCATAATATACCACCTAACTCTATCGATTCTTTTGCCATGCTTGCTGATTCTTTTGTAAAAGCACACACTGGAGCCATAAAGGTCGAGACTAGGAAGTTAGACCTTTTAAAGGTAAAGTAGAAAGATAACGAGATGCTTAGTGAGTTTGTATCTCGTTTCCAAATGTAACGAATAGACCTACCACCGGTCACTAACGATTAGGCCATTCAAGCTTTCACCCAAGGACTAAATGAACGAAGCTCAGTGGCTTCACAACAGTTGAAGCATAACTTAATTGAGTACCCGACTGTTACCTGGGTTGATATACATAAGTGATATCAATCAGAGATTAGAGTAGAAGACGGCAAGCTGGAGGCTCCTTCCGGATCTATTACCCAAAGAGGCGTCAATCGAGAACCAAGGTTGAACAGGGATCGATACCTGCCGTATAATAGAGATTGTAGGAAAAACATACCTGGGCACAACTCTATACGAGGTGAAAGGAGAAGTGATCAAGGCCAGGGCTCTCGAGGGCTCATGAGTAAGAATGGTTTCGATAGGCATACCGGACCTAAGGAAGCACCGCGATTTTGGAGTATAAATTCAATATTGATGCATCCGCTATCATATCGGCTATCGGGCGCATCAAAGATACTAAATGACCTCGACCTCTACAGACTAATCCAGCCCAGAGAAATCTCAATCAAGTATGCAAGTATCATGGCACCCATGGCCACAGAATGGAAGATTGCAGGCAGGTGAGAGAAGAAGTAGCCCGGTTATTCAATGAAGGGCGTCTTCGGGGGGTTTTAAGTGATCGGGCCAAGAGTCACTTAAAAAATAGAGAGGTTAATAGACAAAATGAGCAAGAAGAACCACAACAAATTATTCACATGATTGTCGGACGGATCGATGTTCCCCAAGGACAATTATTAAAATGCACTAAGGTGTCGATCATAAGGGAGAAGCGATCTCGGGTTCAGGATTACATACCGAAAGGAACATTATCCTTCAACGACGAAGATGCAGAAGGAATCATGCAACCCCATAATGATGCCCTGGTAATATCAAGTTAAGCGTGTATTAATTGATCTAGGTAGTTCGGCCAACATCATTCGATCGAGGGTCGTAGAGAAACTCGGTCTACATGACTAGGTTGTGCCCGCAGCCCTAGAGCTAAATGAATTCAACATGCCATTTGAAACTACTAAGGGCGAGATAACTTTGCTAGTAAACGTGGCCCGGACCGTCCAAAAGACGAAGTTCCATGTGATCGAGGGCGACATGAGGTATAATACCCTGTTCGGGAGACCATGGATCCACAACATGAGAGTAGTGCCCTCGACCCTTCACCAAGTTCTACAATTCCCAACACCAGATGGAATAAAAACTATCTATGGGGAGCAACCTGCCACAAAGAAAATATTTGCCATTGACGAAGTGATTCCGATATCATCACTCTCATCGACAAAGGGGTCAAATTCGAAGGGAAAACATGATGCCAAATAGAAATCACAAACGCCGGCCTCGACCCAACTTGAGAAGCAGGGGACTGATGAAGATGATGATTATGTGGTCCCTCGATCCTTCATAGTCCCCAATGATTTCGATGCTACAAAATCAACAGTCAAACAGCTGGAGCAAATCATACTAATCCAACATCTTCCCGAATGAAAGGTATACCTGGACACGGGGTTAAATCCCGAGCTTAGGAAAAAGCTTATTCAATTTCTTATAGCTAACATGAATTGTTTCGCTTGGTCCCATCTTGACATGACAGGGATCCCACCGGAAATCACCACCCATAAACTAAGCTTAGACCCGATGTTCCACCCGGTGAAGCAAAAAAGAAGACCCCAGTCTAAGGGTGGCATATGGGCCGGTTAGGACCGGGACCAGCCCAGGACCGCAAGCCCACATAGGCAGTGGGCCTAAACGGTCCTAACCGGATAGGACCGGGATTGTGGGGAGGTGGGCCGGGTAGTGGGTCGGTTTCATAGGCGAGGCTCGCGAAACCGGGACCGTTTGGGATCGAGGCCAGCTGAGAAGTGGGCCAGTTCAAGCGGTCCTAAACGGTCCTATCCGGGCCCAACGGATAATTTTTTTTAAAAAGAAAATTTGACCGTTTGTCCATTTAAAAACTAGCCGTTTGGTCTGCCAAAATAGCCGTTGGCTATTTGCAAAATAGCCATTTAACCCCCAGTCTGAAGTCAAGCATATTTTCGTTAAAGACGAGGTAACCAAGCTTCATAAATAGGATCCATCCATGAAGTAAAATATCCCGAATGGTTAGCAAATGTAGTAGTAGTCCCTAAAAGAGGAAATAAACTTAGAATGTGTGCAGATTACAAGGATTTAAATAAAGCATACCCTAAGGATTCTTTTCTTTTGCCTAATATCGATCGCATTATCAATGCCAAG
>AWOL01S0179933.1:1513-23702 GCA_000715115.1 Nicotiana otophora
TATAAACGGCAAAACTTGATATCATTATCGAGCCCGTGTTCGAATCAAACTACGGGGCAACACCGATCGATACAGGCCCCGAATATCGATGCTCCAAGGCAGAACCGAGCTCGAACCAAGACTGGGGGTTCGACCTAACACCGAGCTCGAGCCAGTGTCAAGCTCGCAGACAAGAGCCGTTACAACCGCACCGAGGGAAAGAATCTTGGCGAGAATTAAGGAAGAGACAAACCATCATGGGTCCTCCACTATATGTATTATTTTATTATGTTGTTATAGATAAAACAGCTATCTTCTACTATAAAAAGGGGGATAGACTGCAATAGAGAAAAGTTTTCCAAGATATATTAAGATTTTATTGTGCTTGTTTATCTAATTCATTTCAGTCTTCCCGTCCATCATTCCCATTTTATAGCAAAAATACTTGTATTGTCATTTTGTATCAAAGGGATTCGCATATCCTTAAAATCATATCTAAATTTAACGTTATCCGATTTTTCGGGTAAATAATGATCAATACATTTAAATTTTGAAGTCAATTCGGACACAAATTCTTATTATCTTTTAAAAAAATTAATATTAAAACATTACATAAAGATTACTATACAGTACAATTTTTATATTTAAGGCTATTTTCTGAAGAAAAAGAATAATTGACTCTTCATGCTGTCAAATGTTTTTTGTGAACTGATATGATTTTTTGTGTGGTGTATTTCACTAAGTAATCAGTTTTACTCGTAAAACGGTCAAAGTGTAATTAAGATGAGTGTCTATGTCCGGAAAAAAAAAGATAGGTATTTTCTTTTAAAATAAATTAAATATGCTAAACATTTTCTTAAAATCCTTGGAAGCCTAGCTAGAGTCACTACAAAAAAAGGCTCATTTTGTGGGGGGGTTTTTTGTCAATTTGTGGCAGTTTTCAACCTCCACAAAATGAATTGTGGCGGTCTTAAAAAACGCCACAGTTATGTTCGCCACGAGCATTTTTGTGGCAGTTTTCTAAAACCTCCACGACGACCGCCACAAAATAAATTTTTAATTTGTGACGGTTTTCAAAGGCAATTAGTGGTAGTTTGTAACCTCAATAATATGATCTTAATGTTTTAAAAAAGTTATTTGTGGGGATTTATAACCCCCACAATTTAAACTCAATCGTTAAAAAAAATATTTAATATTGGCAATTTATAAATGCCGCAATACCTATTTCAAGATTTTAATTTTAGGACTCAATAAATAACTTTACTAAATAACTCATACAACAAAAATCAAATTTCATTAAAATATCTATTGTAAGTTTTTAACAAACATTACAAATCAAATTGGAATAAAACTAAAGTTATACAAACACATAAAGTATATAATAACTTTAATGTTAGACAATCTAGAGTAGTTCGGTAGTTCCTCAATGAATAAATATACAAAAATCCAAAGTACTTGCTTGGTGATTTGTGTTGCCGTCACTTGATGATACTCTTACACCCACGGGTGAAGCAGACTCGCTCTTCACATCACTATGCTGAAACAATTAAACAAAAACAATCGATGAATAAGTTATAAACGGGTAGCATAGTCTAACAATAGCATTATACATAAGTTGTTGGACAAATCAAGTTACATAAATAAACGAAAGCTCCAAGTCTTCTAACAAATAAATCTGTCACTTGGTTTAACAAGTAAAAACAGCATTAAACAGAAGTTGCTAGATACTCTCACATGAATAAGAACTAAAGTACAGAATTGTTTTCTCGTATATCATCACAAAACTTACAAATTATTCTATTCGGCGGCATAAATTCTAGCTATATATTCATGAAAAAGACCACATATGTAACTATTAAAGTATAAGTCAACCTCGACAGGTCTTTTAACATTAGAATTAAGAAAATAAAGTATAAGCTTCAATCCAGCCCCATGATTAATAGAAGTTAAACTTGTACCAAAGTTGACCGCTGACACTGAAACACTGAAGTAAAAGAAATGAACTAATAAAATAGGAGGGGGAATATTAATTAGTTAAATAAACAAACGAGTTTCAAAATCGTCTGGAGCTAACTTCAAGCAAAAGAAGCAAAAAAAAGTGCCAAAATATTAACCAAAAATGTAGAATTTATATACTACCAGTTTACTTGAACATCTCGTTTCTTGAGGGACTTAATCAAATCTTCTAAGGCATGAATTCCAGTAGAATCAGTATTAGTAATAACTGCAAAAGAATATGAAACAAAGTACTCTTACTTAACATAACCTAGGGAAAAGAAGTGCAAGGATTGAAAATGTAGGAGGTAACTTACTTGATATCTCAACAATTGAATTCCAGAACTTTTGTTTGATTAGTTTCTTTAAGTTGTTCTTCTTCATCGGTTAACCATCTCAGTATCCATTAAAACTTTAGGAAAATAATATTGTTAAGCTAATTAAATAATTACTATATGCCCTTCATGTTATTTGAGTTAGAAAAATCGATAGCAGGATCACCTATCACCATAAGTGAAAAAATTGATAACATGATCAACTAGTCAGGAACATTTGTTGTTTCTGAAAATTATTGTATTTTTCAGTAAGCAGTAGTTTTAGGGATAAGAAAAATCTATATGCAATTAAGAAAACCACCATCGATTTATATAAATTGTGAGTTTAGACTTGTATATAAAGTTTCCATCTACCTGTAGCCACATATATAGCAAGATGTCAATGAGCCAATTGTGTTAATTGTTCACAAGGCTACCATTTCTTTGTAACTTCAACGGGTGTTCAATGCTGCAAATGTTCTTCCAATAATTGTAGCTTCCTATAATGCAAGAAGTTTATTATATAAAAAGTAAACTTTCTACGAAACGAACACTTGGTCAAGAGACAAGTTACGAAGCATAACTTACCCATCAATACTATCATATCAGTAAACAATCCTGAAACTTTTGCACACATATTCACCAGCGAAATATATTCCTTCACCATGCATCTTTGCACCCGAACAGATCATGCATTATGAAAAGGGAAATTGGAAGGAGTATGATAGAAGTATTTCTTAAACTAGAGTAACAAATATCACAAATTCAAATACATATATCATGACAAATGAAATATATATACAACTAGCTTACTTCAACATCTAATATATCTTGAGGAACTTAATCAAATCTTCTAAGACATGAATCCTGTCAGTATCTATATCAATAACAGTTGTAAGAGAATATGAAACAAATTACTCTATAGTACTTAATGCAACTGATATTCAATGGAGCAAATGGTCTTCAATTATTGTAGCTTCATGTAATTCAAGAAGCATGTTATATAAAGTTTTCTCTGAAAAGAGTGTCTTGCCAATAAATAAGTTAAGAAAACTCACACATCAGTGCTATCATACAAACCCACCAATCTCAAAACCTTTGCATTGGTACTAGAGCATTTAATCTTCGATGGATGTGCATCACCTTGTCATTACAACTAAATAGAATGTAAAGCATAAACAAAAAATGACTGATAAAATAAGAATCATGATAAATTTAGTTTATCAAAAACTCATAATCTGAACACCATATCTTTTAGTGTAGAAGATAAACACAAGGAGTGCCGAAAGATTAAGAAAACTCAACGGAACAATTGCAGGCACCCAAAGGTATTTCTATTCTTCTTTCCCTGCTCAATAATAACCCCCCCTCCCCACCTCCCCCCAATTTCTACACATCCTAAGAAAAAGTGATGGGCAATCAGTCTGTGATGGTATCTAAGATGAACTCACATGATTTCCTATTATTAAAATTTGACTATCTGAAGCAAAATTGAAGAGCAAAACACATAGTAAAAAAAAACATAGGCTTTTAAAAGTACACACTCAATTGTAATCACGAACTCGAGAACAATGGACCACACAATAATGAATCACAATTTAACTCAAAACCTGTAATAATATACAGATCCACGAGAATATTTAAACAATTTCGGTTACAAATTCTACATCGGAAAAAAAACAAAAAATACCGCAGCAGAAAATAAGAAAAAGCATGACAATCCTTTATTTTTCGAATTGCACCGACTTACTGTGTAGAGAAGATGATGAAGAAGGGGAATTGAGCCTCCTAAAAGATTTTGTGAGTTGGGGAGGGGGAATTGAGCCCTTCTAAAACATATCGTGCCCTATGAAAAAATGAGGGAGAAAAAGAGAGGGAATTTTGCCCGCTTAGTTCTGAAATTTTTGAGTCTAATTTCTTAATTACCCCGTAATGTGCATACTAAAACCTAAGAAGATGATGTCCAATATTGTCTTTTAAATATTTCTTTTCTCTTTTATTTATTTCTTTTCTATCTATTTAAATATAATAAAATTTAGGCACTAATGCTAACTTATTACTAATAAAATATACTTAAACATTATTGACATATGTACTACACAAAAAAAAATAACACATCCAAATAAATAATAAATTAAAATATAGAGAAAAATCACAAAATATCATTAAATTAAATCATTTAATTAAAACTGTAAATATCCTTTATTAAATGTAAGAAAATTTTAAAATTACTACTATTATTTATTTAAATTCAAAACGTCTAATATTATGAATAGGAGACATATTTTTGTAATTTTCTTTTAATTTTACACTTATTGATTAGTGTGTATGTAGGTTGACGTAAGACATTATTAAGCCATCCCAAACTACCTCTCATTTGATCCTCAACATGTGCTACTTGCAACTTTTAGTGAATGTAATCATTTTTATCTAGTCTAATCTTGTTTGACCGTCATGCATTTTAATATTCGCATCTCTCCGGCATTCATTTTGGGGATATGTTGGGTTTTAGTGACTTAACACTCACTGCCATATAATATTATCAATCTTATAACTATTATTTACCTTTCACTTTGATAAATATCCTTCTATCACATAATATGTAGCACTTCTCCATCATAACAATCTGATTTTAACTATATGAGTGACATTTTATCTGTTATTTCATTCTCTTGAACAATGAACCTACATATCGATTAAATTGTTAGTATTTTAGCACCGCAATCTCGTCTAGTCTCACCTCAACTTCGCTCTTCACATGCTGATTAAAGTTGTAGTGCGTATATTCGCTCTTATTTAACATTTTTATCTATTATTTCATTCTCTTGAACAATGAACCTACATATCGATTAAATTGTTAGTATTTTAGCACCGCAATCTCGTCTAGTCTCACCTCAACTTCGCTCTTCACATGCTGATTAAAGTTGTAGTGCGTATATTCGCTCTTATTTAACATTTTTATCTATTATTTCATTCTCTTGAACAATGAACCTATATATCGATATTAAATTGTTAGCATTTTAGCACCGCAATCTCGTCTAGTCTTATCTCAACTTCGCTCTTCATATGCTGATTAAAGTTATAGTGCGTATATTCGCTCTTATTTATATTTATCCTAAAATATTTGCTCTCTAAGATGTTTCTCCATAATTCAAACTTTTGATTGACATCCTAAATTGTGGGATTATTAAACACCATAAATTGTATCGAATTGTAGCATTTTAAACCCCCCCACAATCTGATGCAATTTGCGGAGGTTATAAAAAACCTCTACAATAAAATCGCCGCAAAAAGAAATATATAGCGGGGGTTAAAATAAATGCCACAAAATGATCTTATAATGGGGGTTCTTATAACTCCCACAAATAAACCTACGCAATTTAGCTTATTTCTTGTAGTGAGTAGGAAACGAGAAAGGAAAATAAAGGACATCGACAAGAGTTGAACATTGTATTTGTACATTTAACTACATTTCTTTTACTCTCTAAAAATATCANCTGTAACCAGTAACGCACTCGTTAGAGTAATAGCTATGCCAAAATTAAAACAATAACATTGGAAGTACAACAATCATTGTGCAATAATAACCAACAAATTAGAAAGTTACAAGGAAGTAACCATGTGTAGACAACTTGAAGTAGAAATCAATAACTAAAGCAGGTCTAAACAAAGTAAAGTGATTTGTTGCTATGGCAAATCTTTGCATGAAATATTTGGGACAATCAATGACCTTTTTTGACTTTTCTCGAAGATGTTACTTACACTTAATTCATATATTGGATAAATATTATTCTCTTCCTTCCGGATTTTTGGTACTTTTCACGTCTATTAAGGAATTCACCTTTTAATATTAAATAACAATGAAATTAATCATATTAACCTTAATTTGCTCATTGAAAATATAACAAACTACTCTTAGACTCTTTACTCCAAAGGAAACTTTGAAAAGAAGAAATTAATTCTTTCTTGAAATCTAAAAAATCAAATATTATAGATCATAAAAAAAGATTAAAAAATCAATAAAAGTGGACCGGAGATAGTACTAGAAAAACTAAAGTCAAGAGGAAGGGCCAAGTGCTGAGCCGCATGACTTGACCCATGCAAGACTTAATAAAGTATTTACGAAAGTTGAAGGGTTTGACAAAAAGTGATTGGTCTAATAAATCTTTAAGCCTCATTAGTCAATTGCATTGCCATTTTCAAACCCTTCTAATTTTTCAACCAACAAGAGTAAAGACGAACAGAGAAAATTAGGCCTACGTTCTTAATGGACAAGATCTGCTAGGAATTTGTCTTTCTAGTAGGTTAGATACTTGAAATTCCTTGCTAAGGAAGCTATACTCCTTACATACACCTTGCGATTCCATTCGTACGTCCAAAATTGCCGGTCTAAGGCAACTCCACATATAATATTTTAGACTCATACTTCATTATTTTCGTCCCGTTCTTTCGAACCTTAATCTTAAGAAATTCTTGAACAAGAAAGTGGTATGCTTTTAGTCATATGACATGGCATTTTAATTGATAGAGTGCACTTTTCTTTCTCCCTACTCCATTTCGGGAAGGGAATATATTCAAAACGTCTGAAATATAGTAAATATCATAAAGTCGGATGTAGTAGGGGTTGCAAATCGAACGATACACAACTTGATTTTGGAAAATATGACACTAAAAGTTGTAGAGCTGGCCTGGTCTTTCACCTTCCTTACTTTTTTTTCTCTAATGAAAGGAGGACTTTATAATTAAAAGCATAAGAAGTTCAGTTATTACATAATATAGGGGTAGATCGCATAGCGATTCTCCCCAATCTGTCTTTATTGAAAGCATTTAAAACAAAGCCTCGAGGAGTTTTCCAGAATATTGTATTGTCTCCCTCTGTTGTTGATAGTTGCATAGATCGTCCTTATTTTGCTAGAGCGTCAGCCACATAGTTGCCTTCCCAATATATATGAGTTATAGCCTCCAATCCAATATCATCAAGAAGAAAATTGCAATCATTAAGGAGATGTGAGTATCGGTGTTGTTCAACCTTAAATAAATTATATAATACTTATGAATCTATTTCCGCTATAATTGGAAATTAAAGAGATTTTTATGAATGATAGTTTCAATCCCACTAGTAGTGCAAGAAACTCAACATGAAGGGCGGATATTGCAGTCGCCTTCTATGCAAAACCCACGACCCATGAACCATTGTGGTCTCTGATGAGTCCCCCATTACTACTGGTTTGGCTATTTGGATCATAAGCACCATCAATGTTTAGCTTGTAAAGGCTCGTAGGTGGTGGTAACCACTTTATTGGTACTTGTTGTCTGGGGTTTGAGGTTATTGTAGTCGGAGTGAGTGATATGAATTCTGCTACTTGTAGTATAATATTTTTGTGGCATGTTGTAGTTGAAGTATGGTTGAAGAGGTTAGAGTTTCTATTAATCCATATGTTCCAGAGGATGAAAGGCAGTAAGGTGGAGTAGGGGAGTTTTAAAGGAGGCATTTGGTGTGTGAATGTTGGTGTCTTTGTTGCACCTATCCTTCAACCAATTTCCAAAGTTTTGTGCTTGAGGAATGCATAAATTGAACAAGGTCCAAAAGTAGTAGGAATGTTTGCACGTAAAGAAGATGTGGTTTATGTCCTCCACTATGTCTAGGCAGAATTGGCAAAAGTTTGATTGAAGTATATTTTTTTTGTACAGAAAATTCCTAGTAGGGATTTTATGGTGTACAAGTAGCCACAAGAAAAATATTTACTTATTTAAACACTTGAATTGCCAAATCCAAGAGCTATTTGCAGGGGTGTGTGATGGAAGTTGGTTAGTGATCTGGAGCTGGAGCAAATAGGTTGACTTGGTGGTAAACTTATCAAGTGATGTTTGGTTCCAGAATGATTGGTCTGGTTTGTTGGTTGAGAATGGGATGTAAATGCGTTTGATTTGTTCTATTGTATCAGGATATAAGAAAAAAGCTAATCTGTCGAGAAACCCCAAATAGTTAGATATAATTGAAGATATGGTCAGTTGCTCCTCCGTGTGGTATAGAGGACCCTGGATCGAGTTGCAGAGATAGTTATGATTTGGGATCGAGTTATCATTCCAAAGGTTGATGTTTGTTACATCTCCTAAGTTCCAAGACAAGCCTGCGTGGAAGAGGCCAACGGCTTTGGACATACTTTTCCATACGTATGAATTAGATGGCTTGGCCTTGTATGTCCCTGGTCGTCAATGCTGAACATATTTTTCTTAAAGAATTCTTGCCCACAAGGAGTTTGCACTCCTATGGAAACGCCATAGTAACCCTGCTAGTATTGCAAGAATTTTATACATTGTTTTATATAGTCCCAGTCCCCCAAGTGATTTTGTTATGATTACTGTCTCTCAGTTTGCCCCTCTACCTCTTCGGGGTAGGGGTAAGATCTGCGTACACACTACCCTCCCCAGACCCCACTAGTGGGATTTTACCGAGTTATTGTTGTTGTTGTTGTACTGTCTCTCAGTTAACAAGGTGGACTTTTTTTTTTTCCGGAGTTCATTCCCAAAGAAAATTTTGTTGGATACGGTCTATGTGATTCCTAGTGAAGATTGGTAGGAGATGGTTTTGCATATAGTAGTTGGGGATGGTGGCCAGGACAGAGTGTATAAGGGTAGTTCTTTCTGCCATGTTGAGAGTTTTTGCTTTCCAGCCTGATAGTTTGTTGTTCATTTTATCGATGATGAATTGCTAATCCTTGCCTTTGGGGAAGTGGTTAGTTAGATGGAAGCCAAGGTATTTATCAAAATTGGTGGACTAGCAGATATTTAGAGCACTAGTTAAACAATCTTGTGTGTTTATGGGAACAGTTTTGGAGAAGAATACTTTGGATTTGGCGAAGTTAATTTTTTCCCTGACTAGAGGTGAAGGGAATTGAATATAATTATAATAATGTTGGCGTTTTGTAGGTCAACACGTAAGAATAAGATAAGGTCGTCCGCAAAAAGCAGGTGTAAGACGAGTGGTCCAGATCTGCTGATCTTGACAGGCATCCAGTCTCCGTTGACTATTGCTTGGTCAATTTGGTGGGATAAAGACTGCATACATATGATGAAGATGTAGGGAGAGAGGGGATCTATTTGGCGTATTCCTCTCGATAGTTCAAAGAATTTTATGTGCTTACCATTTATCATGATAGAAATGGAGGAGGAAGAGATACAATTTATGATTAGGTTAATAAGATTGGTGGGAAAGCCTAAGTTGTAGAGTGATTTGCGGATGAAAGACCATTCAAGTCTGTCAAAAACTTTTTTAAGGTCTAGTTTAAGCATCATGTTACCCCTACGTCCAGACATGCATTTGAAAGAGTGGATTACTTCTTGCACTATAATTGCGCTATCAACAGCCCTTCTTCCCGGAAAGAAACTGCACTGATTAGGACTAATTAGGTTTTTGAGGAATGGGCGCATTCTATTAATAATAATCTTCGTTATGGCTTTATAAACAGTGTTGCGGAGGCTGATTGGTCTATATTGAGATATGTGCTCAGGGTTTTTAACTTTTGGAATGAGCATGATAAAGGTGGTATTTATCTTACTTGAGATAGCTGCTGATTCAAAAGCATCTTTACAAATTTGGATTACAGCGGGCCTGGAGGAATTCCAGTGTTTTTGAAAGAAAATTGGATGTAACCCATCTGGCCCAGGGGCTTTAAGAGGTTTGAAGGAATTAACGGTCCGACTTATTTGTACCTCTGAAATGGGCTTGGATAGTTGGATATCGTCTTCTTTTGAGAGAGCATACTCATAAAGTTCGTGATGTATATTGTTGCTATAAGTAAGCTCAGTTGAGTAAATAACATTGTAGTGATTTGAGATTATTGAATTAATTTCTTTATAATCGTAGGTCCAGTTACCTACAGAATCATTTAATTCTAGTATCATATTTTGTCTTCTCCTTTGGATAGTAGAAGTCTGGAAGAACTTAGTGTTAGCGTCGCCCTCATTATTCCATTGCACGCGAGATTTTAGTTTCCAAATATATTCTTTATTTTTCAGGAATAAATTATATTGGACACGAATGTCATTTTCAAGATTTTGGTGAAAGTACGATTCAGTGGTATTGTCCATTTTTTGAAGACCAACTAGCCTTGCTAGTAGAACTTTTTTTGTGTGGAATATATTGCCAAAAGTAGACTTGTTCCATTCTTTGACATGGTTTATAAAACTTTTTAGAGCGTTATGGTATATGGAGGAATGGTATCAGTGGTGGTTAACAATGTTGTTAAAATTCGGGTGGCTAAACCATATAGTTTCCAGCCAAAATAAATTGTTAGGTCTCGATGTTTTTGAAAGGGATAACAATAGTGGGAAATGGTATGAATGAGTTCGATGGATGTGTGTGATTGTGGAGTCGGAGTGTAGATTAAGCCATGAGGGGTTTGCATATAAGCAGTCTAATTTTTCAATAATTAAGGTGCTTCTAATACTCATTAGGTTTTACCAGGTGAATCTGGATCCTGTAATGCCCAGATAAACCATATTGATATTTTGGAGGCAAGTTAGCAGTGCATTGGCACGATTATTATTAATAGGGTTATCACCGAATTTATCAGCGGCAGATATAATTTTATTAAAATCCCCACATAAAATCTAAGGTTGTGCATGGGATACAAATAGTTGCTCTAAGTTTTTCCACAATATTTTTTTGTTGTTAAACCTAGTACTAGCATAAACCATTGAAATAATCTAGGGTTCGCTTGATGAAATTACCTAGACATTTACATGTATCTCCTAGTTGGTGACAGCAATGGGGTCCACCTGAGCAATTTCATGTTCCCTGCACAGCATAATCATCCCACCTGAGCAGCCAATAGTATCTACATGGAGCATGTTAGTGAACCCTAACTTCAGCATTAATGCCTCGTGGGCTGGCTCCTTTATTTTTGTCTCAGAGGGACAGACCATAGTTGGGTTATTCCATGAGAGGACTTCTATGAGGTTCCTCCAAAAGTCAGCTCTATTGGCTCCTCTACAATTCCATAAGAGTATCTTCATTAAAGGACTGCTTTGGGTTGTTGATCTCTCTCGATGAGCCTTTATGGGATTCAGAGCAAGATACAGTTATTGGCCATTGGGATTTTCTGGTGGTAGTGCTTGCTCCCTCGTAGTTGGAACCATCACAATGGAGTAAGATAAGGGATCTATGGGGTATATCCTCATGTTTATAACCAACATCATAACCAACGGTGGAACACTGACGAGGAAGTTTCTTTCAGAGTTTTGGGTCAGGGTGAGGGTTAGTGGCCCCATTATTATGATGTTCCAGAGAACTTGATCGAGGATGCTTGTCTGAAAAGGGCCTATGTCCGTTGTCTCTGGTGGTGTTTTCAGTCGTTGTTACTCCTCTAGGAGAAACTGTGGTAAGGGTGGAACAATATGTTCTTCCTCATGTGGTTCTATCAAAGTGGGATGGGGAACCATAGTTGGTGATGAGCTCCATGAGTTGGGTGGTGGGGGCATATTCCATCGTTGTGGTGGATCTGTTGCCTATTGGGTAGTCGTTGCTGCTTGCATGTCTAGAATCTGGTTGTTGAGTTCCAGGGTGATAATTTCTTGAACTTGCAGTAGTTGGTGTGCATGTTGCATGCTTATGTTGGAATGTTGCCCTTGGGAGACATAGTGGGACAGTGTGGCCGTGTTCTCAATCAACAGTGTTACTTGTTGTATCATGAAGTCGTAGTTCCAGTGTCGTGGGAAGTTTTGGGATGGCGCTTCCTCCTTTGGTTAAGGTAGTGGTGCTTGAAGTGTTTAGCTGTAGAACTGTTGGTAGTGTAGGTGGAGATTATTTTCTTTGGCAGTGGGAATTCATAGGGGTTGTAATAGCCGCTCATAGGGTGGTTGTACCTCATCAGAACAAAAGGGGCTTGGAGGTAAAAAGTTTGAGTGACAGAGTGAATTTGGGTGTCTGATGTATGAGGGAGGTGATGAGTTGGGAAGGGTGCCTGCTGGTAACAAGTATCGTTCTCGAAATTTCTCTTGCTAGGTTTCCCGTAGCTCCGGCGTGTGTTGGTTCTTAGCGGTGAGCAAGGCATTTTCCTAGTTAGGGGTTTGAAGGATTTCTGCTTTGGGTTGTAGTATGAGTTAGTTTGAAGTAGTGGTGAAATAGTGAAGATGGGATGAGGGTGTGATTATAGGCAGTGGTAGGAAGTCATCATTTTGAGGGGGTTGATGGAATTTGACCGGCCGGCAATTGAGTGTTGTGTATCCAAATCAGACAGATGTAGATTTAGAGTTGCAGTATGCACCTGCTGTGCATTTAATGCACTAGTAGTGGTGATCATTGGAGGCCTAGTTGTGGAGGGGTTATTTATATCGGGGTTTGATTTATTTGGATAGATATATTCGGGTTGGATATATTTGAAGTGTACTTTTTTGGATAAAAATTTTGGTGAAATATTTGTTTCAGGGATATTTATTTCAAGTGGTGTAGTAATAGTAGTGGGGTATTTGAATTTTGTTTGCTAGAAAGGTTATATTTGGATTGTAGGGGTGCAGGGGTTATAGGATTGTTTTGGAGGGGGTGTAGGTGTGCGTATAGGTATTACTTGATTTGGTAGTATCATAAGTGTGGTTTAGGGTGGTATGAAAGCTCAAGGAAGGGGTTGTGTGTGGGGATGGGAAATGTGGTCAATGTTTTGGTGTTGATTTGGCCACGTATTTTTGATGAGTCACCACGTGGATCCTTTACTTATAGGTATATTCCTGTGCTCGTTTTGGGGAAATGTAAAATCCACATGGCTATTTGGACTTGAATGACGTGGCTTGAAATTAATGGGAGAGGGTGATTGAGGGTTGTGGATACTTTGTAAAGTTTTTGGGGACTGGGTTGATTAGTCTCGCCGTTTAATCATGTTGGTCCTGTGGAGTGTCTTCTACTCCGGTGGTTTGATTTGCCCTATTTTTTTTACTATAGAGATTTCTTCTTCACATTTTTTACTAATGTTGGAAGGACTTTTCGTGTTTGAGTTTTTTCTTTTTACTTCTCCCTTGCTTGCATCGTTTCTGTAATTTTCTCTTGCTGCATTGTAGTCGACGACCGGTACTGGGAGTGGTTGCTGATTGTT
Organism: Nicotiana otophora; assembly: GCA_000715115.1. Taxonomy (NCBI): domain Eukaryota; kingdom Viridiplantae; phylum Streptophyta; class Magnoliopsida; order Solanales; family Solanaceae; genus Nicotiana; species Nicotiana otophora. The sequence continues at coordinate 14,889 of AWOL01S0179933.1, forward strand.
GGCCTGCTCTTTTTCTTTTCTTTTTGGGTATACCACTATTTTCTAAGGTCCTTCTTATGTTCCTGGTTGTGTGCTTTCTCCATTTATTGGGATTGTTGCTTGTGTTTCCTTCTTTATTGTGCATTGATTTCGTTTATGCCCTAAGCATCCACACAGTGTGCATAATGGGTTTGTGTCTTCATAGTGTAGTTATTGGAGATGGGTGCCCAGCAGCACTGATGTTGGTAGAGTTTGGCCAATAGGTGCCAGGATACAGAGCCTTGCATACCAACATCTGCTAGCTTGGGCCGTGCAGTTATCGATTTTAAGGAGTGTTCCCAGCATCTGACCAATCCTTGATAGAATNCAGGTGAATCTGGATCCTGTAATGCCCAGATAAACCATATTGATATTTTGGAGGCAAGTTAGCAGTGCATTGGCACGATTATTATTAATAGGGTTATCACCGAATTTATCAGCGGCAGATATAATTTTATTAAAATCCCCACATAAAATCTAAGGTTGTGCATGGGATACAAATAGTTGCTCTAAGTTTTTCCACAATATTTTTTTGTTGTTAAACCTAGTACTAGCATAAACCATTGAAATAATCTAGGGTTCGCTTGATGAAATTACCTAGACATTTACATGTATCTCCTAGTTGGTGACAGCAATGGGGTCCACCTGAGCAATTTCATGTTCCCTGCACAGCATAATCATCCCACCTGAGCAGCCAATAGTATCTACATGGAGCATGTTAGTGAACCCTAACTTCAGCATTAATGCCTCGTGGGCTGGCTCCTTTATTTTTGTCTCAGAGGGACAGACCATAGTTGGGTTATTCCATGAGAGGACTTCTATGAGGTTCCTCCAAAAGTCAGCTCTATTGGCTCCTCTACAATTCCATAAGAGTATCTTCATTAAAGGACTGCTTTGGGTTGTTGATCTCTCTCGATGAGCCTTTATGGGATTCAGAGCAAGATACAGTTATTGGCCATTGGGATTTTCTGGTGGTAGTGCTTGCTCCCTCGTAGTTGGAACCATCACAATGGAGTAAGATAAGGGATCTATGGGGTATATCCTCATGTTTATAACCAACATCATAACCAACGGTGGAACACTGACGAGGAAGTTTCTTTCAGAGTTTTGGGTCAGGGTGAGGGTTAGTGGCCCCATTATTATGATGTTCCAGAGAACTTGATCGAGGATGCTTGTCTGAAAAGGGCCTATGTCCGTTGTCTCTGGTGGTGTTTTCAGTCGTTGTTACTCCTCTAGGAGAAACTGTGGTAAGGGTGGAACAATATGTTCTTCCTCATGTGGTTCTATCAAAGTGGGATGGGGAACCATAGTTGGTGATGAGCTCCATGAGTTGGGTGGTGGGGGCATATTCCATCGTTGTGGTGGATCTGTTGCCTATTGGGTAGTCGTTGCTGCTTGCATGTCTAGAATCTGGTTGTTGAGTTCCAGGGTGATAATTTCTTGAACTTGCAGTAGTTGGTGTGCATGTTGCATGCTTATGTTGGAATGTTGCCCTTGGGAGACATAGTGGGACAGTGTGGCCGTGTTCTCAATCAACAGTGTTACTTGTTGTATCATGAAGTCGTAGTTCCAGTGTCGTGGGAAGTTTTGGGATGGCGCTTCCTCCTTTGGTTAAGGTAGTGGTGCTTGAAGTGTTTAGCTGTAGAACTGTTGGTAGTGTAGGTGGAGATTATTTTCTTTGGCAGTGGGAATTCATAGGGGTTGTAATAGCCGCTCATAGGGTGGTTGTACCTCATCAGAACAAAAGGGGCTTGGAGGTAAAAAGTTTGAGTGACAGAGTGAATTTGGGTGTCTGATGTATGAGGGAGGTGATGAGTTGGGAAGGGTGCCTGCTGGTAACAAGTATCGTTCTCGAAATTTCTCTTGCTAGGTTTCCCGTAGCTCCGGCGTGTGTTGGTTCTTAGCGGTGAGCAAGGCATTTTCCTAGTTAGGGGTTTGAAGGATTTCTGCTTTGGGTTGTAGTATGAGTTAGTTTGAAGTAGTGGTGAAATAGTGAAGATGGGATGAGGGTGTGATTATAGGCAGTGGTAGGAAGTCATCAATTTGATGGGGGTTGATAGGATTTGACCGGCCGGCGATTGAGTGTTGTGAATCCAAATCGGACAGAGGTAGATTTAGAGTTACAGTATGCACCTGCTGTGTATTTAATGCACTAGTAGTGGTGATCATTGGAGGCCTAGTTGTGGAGGGGTTATTTATATCGAGGTTTGATTTATTTGGGTAGATATATTCGGGTTGGATATATTTGAAGTGTACTTTTTTGGATAAAAATTTTGGTGAAATATTTGTTTCAGCAGGGATATTTATTTCAAGTGGTGTAGTAATAGTAGTGGGGTATTTGAATTTTGTTTGCTAGAAAGGTTATATTTGGATTGTAGGGGTGCAGGGGTGATAGGATTGTTTTGGAGGGGGGTGTAGGTGTGCGTATAGGTATTATTTGATTTGGTAGTATCATAAGTGTGGTTTAGGGTAGTATGAAAGTACAAGGAAGAGGTTGTGTGTGGGGATGGGAAATGTGGTCAATGTTTTGGTATTTATTTGGCCATGTATTTTTGATGAGTAACCACGTGGATCCTTTACTTATAGGTATATTCATGTGCTCATTTTGGGGTAGTGTAACATCCACATGGCTATTTGGACTTGAATGACGTGGCTTGAAATTAATGGGAGAGAGTGATTGAGGGTTGTGGATACTTTGTAAAGTTTTTGGGGACTTGGTTGATTAGTCTCGCCATTTAATTATGTTGGTCCTGTGAAGTGTCTTCTACTCCGGTGGTTTGATTTGCCCTATTTTTTTTACTATAGAGATTTCTTCTTCACATTTTTTACTAATGTTGGAAGGAGTTTTCATGTTTGAGTTTTTTCTTTTTACTTCTCCCTTGCTTGCATCGTTTCTGTTATTTTCTCTTGCTGCATTGTAGTCGACGACCGGTACTGGGAGTGGTTGTTGATTGCTGGCCTGCTCTTTTTCTTTTCTTTTTGGGTATACCACTATTTTCCAAGGTCCTTCTTATGTTCCTGGTTGTGTGCTTTCTCTATTTATTGGGATTGTTGCTTGTGTTTCCTTCTTTATTGTGCATTGATTTCGTTTATGCCCTAAGCATCCACACAGTGTGCATAATGTGTTTGTGTCTTCATAGTGTATTTATTGGAGATGGGTGCCAAGCAGCACTGATGTTGGTAGAGTTTGGCCAATAGGTGCCAAGATACAAAGCCTTGCATATCAACATCTTCTAGCTTGGGCCGTGCAGTTATCGATTTTAAGGAGTGTTCCCAGCATCTGACCAATCCTTGATAGAATTGTGTTGTCATAAAACTCAGTTTGTAAGTCTTGCAATCGTATCCATATTATGGCTATGAGCGGTTTTGCCTCGTATGGGTTAAATTTTGGCTCCCATTGTTTTACTGATAAATATTGTGAACCAATAAACCATGGCCCCTGTTGTAGAGCTTTATTGTAATTTTCTTGTGAAATAAATTTTATAAGATAGAAATCATTACCTAGATCTATTAGATTTAAAGCTTCTGATGATCTCCATAGCCTATGCATTTTTTCCTTTAGTTGAATATATCCTAACCTTCTCCCAAGCAGCTTAATGATATGTAACGGTCTGACCGGTTATTTTGGGAATAAGCACCATGTTTGGCGGCTTAAGATCTCGAAAAGTTTCGTAATATGTATTATAACTTGTATGTGTTGTCGAGATTGGTTTTCAGATGATTCGGGATTTAATTGAAAGAACAATTCTAATTTTTGAAGCTTAAATGAAAAGAGTTTACCGAAATTTGATTTTTATGTAGACGACTCCAAAATGGCATTTTGATGATTTTAATAGTTTCGTATGCTGATTTTGGACTTAGGCATGTGTCCAGATTTGGATTTGGAGGTCCGTAGGGTAATTTGATGCATTTTGACGAAAGTTGAAAAAGGTAAAGTTTTGAAAGATTGAGAGGTTTGACCAAAGTTGACTTTAGTGATATCGAGGTCGGAATGTGATTCCGAGAGTTGGATTAGCTCTGTTATGTCATTTGGAACTAGCATACAAAATTTAGCGTCATTCTGGGTTGATTTGATATATTTCGGCGCGAGTTTTAGAAGTTAGAAGATTTGGAAATTAACACGTTTGATTCGTGGTGCGATTTGTAGTTTTAACATTATTTGATGTGATTTGAGACCTCGAGCGGGTCTGTGTTATGTTATAGGACTTGTTGGTATATTCGGAGGGGGTCTGAGGGCTCGGGTGAGTTTCGAACGAGCTTCGAATCAATTGGAGAATTTTTGGGTGAGGCTGGTTTGGGCTGAGTTCTGGTGTGGTCACACCTGCGGACCCCTGGGCGCAGGTGCGTTGATCGCAGGTGCGGAGGAGAAGGGGCGCAGATGCAGAACAAGGTTGGAAGGGGAGGATCGTAGAAGCGGATGTTTTGGGCGTACCTACGCAATCGCAGGTGCGAGATGTTGAGCGCAGAAGCGCACGCACAGAAGCGTGTATGATGTTGCAGAAGAGACTTTGTCTGAGGCAAGGCATTTCCGCAGAAGCGGATAAATTCCGCAAAAGCGACCTGCTGACCGCAGAAGCGGGATCCCTGGGCAGAATCATATATTTCGAAGGGTTTGAGGAATTATTCATTTTTGGAGTTGTAAACCTCGATTTTGGGAGATTTTTTCGTGGGTTTTTCAAGCAACTCATTGGGGTAAGTGTTCTCTACCCGAATCTTGTTATATTTCATGAATCCATTGCTATTCTCATCATTTAATTAGTGAATTAAGTTGGAAATTTGGGGAAAATTTGTAAAAATCTTTCAAAATATAAAATGATGATTTGAAGGACGAATTGATATCGAAATTTGATAATTCTTTTATGGTTGGACTCGTTATCGAATGGGTGTTCAGATTTTATAATTTTTGTCGGGTTTCGAGGTGCGGGCCTGGGGGTTGACTTTTAGTTCTTATTAAAGATTGAAGCTTTATTATCCTGAATTATTTTCTATGAGTTTTATTTATGAATTGAAATTATTTTGGTTAGATTTAAGTCATCCGGAGGTTGTTTCATGCAAGAAGGCCATTTTAGAGTAACGGTCTAGCTTCTTTGAGGTAAGTATCTTGCCTAACTTTGTGGGGGGGAACTACCCCTTGGGATTCGAGTCTTTTGTGCTAATTGTGTCATGTGAGGGTCGAGTATACGAGGTGACGAGTACGTGCCCGGATTTATTTGTAAAAATTTGACCGTCTAGTGCTCTTAGGTTCTTATGTCCATTAAATATGAAGTTGTTTTGTCATGTTAAACTACTCATTTATTAAATTCACCCTTACGTGCCTTAATTGAAATTAATTGCTTCATGTTCTACCTTTATTGTCGATTATACTCTTATCTGCACATCCTTAATTGAATTTACTGAATCCCTTCCGTAATTGTTCCACCCTAAGTGAAGATTTGTTATCCCTTATCATTGTTGACTTACCCTTCATTGGAGTCATTGGTTCATGTTATCCCTCTTATCGTTTAATTGTACCTATGTGGGTGTCACGACCCCAAATTCCGTCTGTAGGATGTCGTGATGGTACCTAGTCTCTAAGACTAGGTAAACCTATCAATGCGGAATAATAATAAATATCTGAAATAAATATACTACAATTCAAACAATTTTAACTCCCAAAACCCGGTAGAAATAAATCACAAGATTTTAAGAATTTATTCTCAATGTCTCTATATGTCAAGGTCTAAATAAAATATAAGGAAGCAACATAAAATGATAGAAGGGGACTCCGGAGTCTGCGGACGCTAGCAGATATATCTCGAAGTCTCCATGTGCAGGTAACGCACCGACGTCTAGGCTGGTAAAATGTACCTGGATCTGCACAAAAAGATGTACAGAAGTGTAGTATGAGTACACCACAGCGGTACCCAGTAAGTGCCAAGCCTAACCTCGGTAGAGTAGTGACGAGGTCAGGTGAGGCCCTACTGGAATATAATAATGGCATGGTAAAATGTTTATCAATGTAGTAAAATAAAATGACATTGGAAATGAATCAAATAGTATGTCACATTTAATGACACCAAATAATTGCAAATAATATCTCGTGGAATCAAAACAGAATTTCCTTCAACTTTATGAAAATCACAACAATTAATCGAAAGCAACTATGGCCATAAATCAATATCAACAAGGGCACTACCGAGGTACCGCCTCGTAGTCCCAAATTATAAATAATTTCACAATATCTCATTTTCTTATATTACCGCGGGAGCCTTCACAATTTATTTACTGGGTACCTTCCCGAAATAGCATCCCGCGTTTTGGCCACCCTTATCACACCGCATGACTTCTAGTAGTCGCCCCTACTAGCCACGCGTATCAAGCCACCCTTATCTCACCGCATGCGTTTCAACACCCAGACCTTATACCACCGCATGCGTATCAATATCACAATATATCACAATTTGTACCTCAAGTGCCCAATATTTCAATTTTTCCACAAAAAACATCAACAACAATATTTAAGAATAAATAATTCAGGAAAATAATATTTTAAATTTTTAATACATTGCTTCAATATCAAATTTAAAAATATCAAATTCTTCATATTAATAATATTTAATTTTAAAAAAATCAACCTTCAAATAATGCATAGTATAAAAGAAACCAAGTTTCAATTAAACAGTAAAACAATTAGTAGAAAAAGGCAAACAAATTTAAATTATATATATCACAGATCAATGATGAAGAATATAACAAGATAAAATAATTTAATAAATGCGCAACAATGAACTACACAATTTAAAAATATAATCTTTCATATTTAGCCCGTGTACATACTCGGCACCTCGTGTACACGACTTTCAACACATTTCAACAATCACATTAATATCAATTCTAGGGAAAATTTTCCCCACACAAGGTTAGACAAGTCACTTACGTTGACTTGCTCTAATTTAATCAAGTATTATGTTTTTTCCTCGATTTTTCGACTCGTATCTAGTCATAATTAATTCGATACAGTCAACAAAAATTATAGGAATCAATTTCATAAGAACATACTCCATTTTTCAATAAAATCTGAAATTAGATCAAAAATTTGCCCGTGGGGCCCACATCTCGGAATCCGACGAAAGTTACGAAATATGAACGCCTATTCAACCACGAGTCTAACCATACTAAAATGACTAAATCACCTCAAATCCACAAATCTATCCAAGAAGGTTTTCAAATTTTTCCAACTTAAATCACCAATTAAATGTTAAAAACAGTGATGGATTCAGGTAATCTAACCAGGATTGAGTTAAAAACACTTACCCCAATGTTTTTTCCTTGAAGATATATCAAAAATCGCCTCTACTCAAGTTCCAAGTTGTTAAAAATGGCGAATGGGATGAAGCCCCCCTGATTTTATATCTTATAGATCTGTCCAGGGTGACCTCGGTCATGGGGTCCGATCCTGGACCTCGATCATAGGAATCCGATCATGGGGTCCGATCATAGTCCTCGATCATGGACCTCGGTCATGGACTTCGATCATAGCTTCGATCATGGACCTCGGCCCTGGGGCTCGATCACAGCCATCAATCCTGGCTATCGATCATGGCTTCAATCCTGGCTATCGATCATGGCTTCGATCTTTATGGCCTTCGATCACTGGCCTTGCTCATAGCCCTCGATCATGGGCCTTCGATCAGTGGCCTTCGATCACTGGCCTTCGAGCTTGCCTTCGATCACTGGCCTTCGAGATTGCCTTCGATCATGGATCTCGATTTTTGGGGGCTCGATTTGCACAGCAGAAGAGAATTTGCAGCAGCTTTTGCAGCAGTTGTTTAAGTCCCATTTTGATCCGTTAACCATCCGAAACTCAGCCGAGGCCCTTGGGACCTCAACCCAATACACTAACAAGTCCTAAAACATCATACGAACTTATTTGAAACCTCAAATCATATTAAACAATGCTAAAATCACGAATCACACATAGATTCAAGCCTAATGAACTTTGAAACTTTCAATTTCTACAAACAACACCACAACCTATCAAATCAAGTCCGATTAACCTCAAATTTTGTACGCAAGTCATAAAAGACATAATGGAGCTATGAAAATTTTCAGAATCGGATTTCAACCCCGATATCAAAAAGTCAACCCCTCGGTCAAACTTTTCAAAAATTTAACTTTCGGCATTTCAAGCCTAATTCCACTACGAACTTCCAAATAAAATTCCGATTACGCTCCTAAGTCGAAAATCACCATACGGAGCTGTTGGAATTATCAAAATTCTATTATGGGGTTATTTGCACATAATTCGACATCCGGTTACTATTTGAACTTAAACTTTAAAGTTTTCATCAAAATTCCATAACTCGGTCTAGAGACCTCGAAATTTGATTCCGGGCATACGCCCAAGTCTTAAATCACGATACGGACCTACCGGAACTGTTAAAACACTGATCCGAATCCGTTTGCTCAAAATGTTGACCAAAGTCAACTCAATTGTGTTTTAAAGCTCTAATTCATATTTTAATTCATTCACATAAAAACTTTCCGAAAAATTTTACGGACTATGCACGCAAGTCGAGGAATGATAAATAGTGCTTTTCGAGGATTTAGGACACATAATTAATTATTAAATTTAAAGTCGACATTTTAGGTCATCATATTCTCCACCTCTAAAACAAACGTTCGTCCTCGAACGGAGTTAGAAAAAGTACCTAAACTGGTGAATAAGTGTGGATAACGGCTGTGTATATCAAGTTCGGTCTCCCAAGTCGCCTCCTCGACCGGATGACCCCTCCACTGAACCTTCACGGAAGCAAT
>AWOL01S0179944.1:1100-12515 GCA_000715115.1 Nicotiana otophora
GAATTATGAAATACGGCCAAGTGCCAAGAATGATTTTATAATCGTGATTACTAGTGCCAATGAATCGAAAGAATATGAAAGAACTATGATGTGAGATAGTTGAAATTGTGGTTATGGTTGATGTCTCAAGTGAGATGGCCTAGCCGATTGGGCCGTGATCGGACGCCATGCCGCACACATGGCGGTAACTGTGCTGGAAATGATAATTGAAATTGTGGATATGGGTGATGTCTCAAATGAGATGACCTAGCCGATCGGGTCGAGATCGAACTCCGTATAAGAACACGGTGGTATTGAGGATTGTGGCATATGGCACTAAAGATTGCCCAACCTAATAAGATGAAAATTGACTTGAGAACGTATGTGATCCTTACTTGATGTTTTAGTATTGTTTTGAAGCTCTTATTAAACTCATGATTGTTTCCCCCTTGTATTATTATCCATTCTATTGAGATGGTGTTTTAGCTTTACATACTAGTACTATTCCATGGTACCAACGTCCCTTTTACCGGGGGCGCTGCATCTTTAAATGGATGCAGGTGATTACATAGCAGACAATGTTGATCGCAGTTAGTGGTACATCATCATCTTCTCAGCAGACTCGGTGAGCCCCATTTCATCCCGGGGTCATGTATTTTTTATACTTTGTGTATCCTGTTTGAGGTATAGCCGGGGCCTTTTTGCGTGAACCATCTTTACTCTTTTTTGTATCTTTAGAGGCTCCGTAGACACTATGTGGGTTGTGGGTGTTGGGAATGTTAAACCAGTTACTTTGTGTTTGATCACTTGTTCCATTCGAACTATAAGAAATATGTATTTTGAGACTTAAAGGCGCAATGGCTAATCAAATGATTTAGCATCATATGTATGAACTTCTTGCTATATAATTTATGAAATCATGTATTTTCTTGATTATGGGTGAATTGGGTAGAAAGAATCTAACATGCTTGCTCGACCGGGTTTACTCGGCTGAGCGCCGGTCGCGCTCCTCGGTTTTGTGGCATGACATAACCGAAGAGGACCATGTGAAGATGAATGAGGTAGACAGGCCAAGCCTCTGCAATGAGGAACAAAAGGCACTGAACATGGTATACTTTCTTCCACTCATATCTTTAAAGAGTTCATTTTGCCTAAGCGGATTTTAACGATTTTTCTTCTTTTATGCCTCAGGCCTCGGTACTTCATCATGAGAGCTTCCACCGGTCCCGAATGGAGGTGAGTCACCTTGAGTTCGAGCTCAAGGAGAAGGTCCGGGAAAAGGACATGTACAAAGCTCTTTGTGAGCAAAAAGATGAAGTCCTTAGGGACCACTCCACCCTCCAAGAAGAGCTGGAAAAAGCTCAAAAGGAGGCCTAGAAGGCAAAATAGGAACACACCCTTCTGGTCGAAAAGGTAAGAGTGTTTGATATCAATAACTAGAAGTTAAACGCAGATGCTAACACCGCAACCTCGCAGGTTCAAGAGAAGATAACCCTGATCGACCAGCTGAGGTCTGAAATGGACGAGGTCAAGGCCTCAATTGAGGAGTTGAGAGGCAAAATGGATCTCCTGGCCTCGGAGCGGGATGCCACCAAATAGGATTTGGCATCGACCAAAGTACAGCTCCGGGTGATGAGAGAAAAATTCAAAAAATAGTCTCGGCTAAATGAGGAGCTTCGGGCACAACTCGACTCGATCGTTATAGAACGAGATGCTCTCGGCCAAGAATAGACCGCACTGAAGTACAAATTGAAGGCGACTTCGAACGAGGCCTCCGAAGTTCAGGACATGTTGGACCAGTATAAGAACAATGTGGAGGTAGACGATGCCCGTGTAATAACGAAGGTTGAATATGTGAAGGCTGTCTTAGAGAGAGACTCTTGAGGAGACCCATGCCCGGGGGAATGACCTAAAGTCCAAGATTGAAGAGGCGAAGAGGCTCGAAGCCGAGGCTAGAGCGAGATATCAACTCGATGGTTCGGGCAGCGGGTCGGGCTCCAACGAAGACTAGGCAGGAAATGCCTTAGTTTATTTTTGTCTTTTCTTGTAGCTACATATTTTGTATTTTGGTGTCATTTAATAGTGCCTCTGTGAATACCTTTTGGTAAATATATATAAAGATTTTCTTTTCAGCTAAACATTATGTCCTTTACTTTTCTGTACTTACTTACATTTAAGACTTATAACTTGTGTTTTGGATTTCTCAATATGACATCGATGCCTTAGCATAGAATTCGACATCGCTTAAACTGTTCGTTCCCCCAAAGCCCAGATGAGGCCTGGATTAAGTAATGACTCTGAGTTTCTTTGACTTCGGAGGACCCGATAAAAAAATTAAGTCTTTCTTAAAATATTTGATCATTTTGACCGAACACAATTATTATTTACCGGAGGTGGCTTTTTTCATGGCCGTAATTCAAGACCGAGTAGCTTGATCGGGTTTGAAGTAATCTTTTTGTGGATTAAAAGTATGTAAGGACCTTGTTTTTTATGTACGAACTCAGACGTCTCCGAGACGTTTTAAGTTAGTCGTAGCCTTTCGTGTTTGGGCCTTAGCTAGTAGGCTCAGTGCCTTCGGGATTTAGTAGCCTAAATTCCTCGATCTTATTTCTGGGTAGCAGTCCCCGGTTCGGGGAGGCCCGTAGCTTAAGGGTTTTGAACCCAATATTCATTCTAAGTAACTTTAACGATAATATTGCTTGTGCAAATGTAAACCAACGAAACATAGAAGGCAAATTTCCTTTAGTAATTTGAATGTACTGTAAATAATCGACGACACAAAAGCTATCTTCCACGATGAGAATGAGCTATACTGGAACGGTTCGTTTGACCCTTACAATTAATCCTAATATTCAAGCCCTAGCTTTCAATATCGAATAAGAATACCTTCCAAATTTCCGAACTTAGGACTTTGGTTCTTGACTTAGGGTGTGATGGCCCCCTAGTATTCTAGACTGAATTTTGAGGGATCAAATACTATTAATCTAATACGGATGATCTGCAATCCCCGATATTAGACCGGTCTTCCAAACTAGGGTAGCACGCTCACTGTTACCTCATTAAAAACCTTGTCATAAAACCCACTTCGGGAAAAAAATGGTCCAAGGGAAAAAGAGTGCAACACGTGCTTTCAAACCTAATCCTTAAATTTTGACTTCGACTGAGTACCTGCACGGGTTAGTTCAAAACTTAATAAACCACAAAGAAGATTGTGTTCATACCTTATTAATAGTACCGCTTTAAGTGTGCCACATTCCAGTTGTTGGGTAGTCGTATACCATTACTCGAGCTGGTATGAGCCTTTCCCAATTATACCGTTGACTCTGTACTGTCCTTCCCAGTTCAGGCCTAGTTTTTCGTCATTCGGGTTCTTGGTATGTAGTGTAACTTTCCTCAATACTAAGTTCCCGACTTGGAAGTGTCGAAGGTTTGCCCTTCGGTTATAGTATCTCCCCATTCCTTGCTTTTGAGCCGCTAACTGGACTAGGGTGGCTTCTGGCCTTTCGTTTTCCAAATTTAATCTTGTGGCCATGGCCTCGTCGTTTGACGCCTCCGTAGCATATTGGAACCTTAGAATCGGTTCCCCTACCTCTACCGGAATCAAAGCTGCTGCGCCGTAGACTAGAGAGAACGGTGTTTCACCGGTACTCGACTTCAAAGTTATTCGATATGCCCATAGGATCTCTGGCAAAATTTCTTTCCATTTTTGTTTTGAGTCGGCCAACCTCTTCTTCAAGTTCTGCAGTATAGTCTTATTTGTTGACTCCGCTTGACCGTTCGCAGTTGGGTGGTAAGGTGTTGATTTTTTGATTTCTTAATTATTAGTCTTGCCGCCGATAAACTGCCTCCCGTTGTCACACGTGATCTCGGTCGATACCCCAAACCGGCATATTATATGATCCCAGATGAAGTCGATGACCTCTTGTTTCCTAACTTTCTCAAACGCCTGTCCTTCGACCCACTTGGAGAAGTAGTCTGTCATAAGTAAGATGTACTGGGATTTGCTAGGTGCCCAAGGAAAGGGACTGACGATTTCCATTTTCCATTTCATGAACGTCCAAGGGGAAAGAACCTAGTGAAGCATCTCCCCCGGTTGGTAGCCATCGTGGCGTGCCATTGACATTTGGTACACTTTTGAACAAAGTTGTTTGCATCCTTTTCCATCTCATTCCAGTAGTAATCGGCCCTGATCAATTTTCTAACCAAGGATTCTACTCCCGAATGGTTTCCACAAGTACCCTCGTGGACTTCCCTCATCACGTACTCGGTGTCCCCGGGACCCAAGCACCTTGCAAACGGTCCGAAGAATGATCTTCGATATAATTTTCCTCCAACCAAGCTAAACCTGGCAGCCTTAGCTCATAGGGCCCTCGATTCTTTGGGATCCGATGGCAATTTACCTTTCTAAAGGTAGTCTAAATATTTGTTTCTCTAATCCCAAGTCAACAGGGGGCACACCATTGCCTGGTACCACGTTATTATTGTCACCGTGGTGGCCTGATTCGGCGTCAACTTTCAAGTGAGGTGACTGAGAATTCAACATTTTTAATAGACCTGAAATCAAACTTCAACGAGCAAGTGTAAAATTGGGTGTGTTATAGAGATTCGTATTAAATCACCACTATTATCCTTAGACCCACGGTAAGCGCCAAACTGTTTACCCTTAAAATAAGTAACAATTAAATTTATACGCGGTTTAAAAGATACGTGATTTAATTTAATACAAATGATCTAAAAACAATAAATAATTGAATTGGAGAGAAATAAAACGATCAAACCAAACGTGATGGAACAATTAAGCATGGCTTTAAGCTGAACGCTGAAACTAATTCCAATCGAACCCTCGAGATGGGCTCGGTTGCAACTTGAAGAAAAGAGTAATCGAGGAACACTTTGAACAATAGCTAAAAGACAAAAATAAATTTTATTTCTTTGATATGCGTGTCAACAGTGGTTGAAAAATAAAAAAGGTTCTCCCATTTATATATAGGGGAGTTTCAATCCTAGTACAAATCTAAGTAAGGTAAAAATCCTTCTCTTCTAGAAAATTATGATCGGCAATTGATATCGGACACTATTCGTGCCGTAATATCCGGTTGATGATGGATATTTCGGCCCCTCGTTCGTTCTCTCTAACCATCTTCCCTTTAGCCTCGATTCTTTGTTTCTTGAGCTCGACTCCTCTCATGTTTGGCCATGTCCAAATCTTGGTGCATCATTTGTCCCCCCCAGTCTCTGATCTGGGGAGCCATTGGCTTTACCCGAGACTGCGCCAAACCACGTCGTCTTCTCGTTTCTTCATCGGAAAATCGGGAGTAACTCTATCCCCGATTTTACCCGTACACAAGCTCTTAGTACTCCTTTGACATTGTAAATTTTAAAAATTATTCTCATTCACACAATATATTAGATAGAGTAAAATTCTATACACTAATACGTAAAAGATAAACAAAAAAATAACCTAAAATATATCTACATAGTCAGACTATTTAAAGAACAGTTATATGTAACCATTTGTAATAAGTATTTATAATAATTGTAAAAACAAAAGAGAAGCACATGTTAGAACAAATTAAACTATAAATTCTTTACACTATTATATATTGTCAATCTTCTTCTTATTCTTTTTTTTAATAGATGAATATGATGAAGTTCCTCGAGACAAACAAAGAAGCCATGCAGGGCAAGATCAAGGTAAAGAGAGGGAACCATCAGAGCTTGGCTCACAATGCTGTTACTCGCTGTATCGAGTGCTTATTCACGTGTACTTTATTATCTATAGGTTATCATCCGTACTTTTGAAATAACCATTAATCTTGTGTCATCCATTAAAATTAAAATATGTTTATGGATTTAAGTTTAATTACAGGATGAAACAACAGATTACGTTTTGATGAACATTATTCCTAGAAAAAGAAATGCTGATAACTAGTATGTTTTAAGTAAGTTGATCAACATGGAGCTTATTCAAAAAATTATGCTCCTCAAGATTTATTCAAATAACAAAAAGGAATGAAAAACTATAATTTTAAAATAAATTGAAAATTATAACAAAAACAAGAAAATCAGAAACGAAGAGCCAAAATCAAAGATGATGTAGAAATTAGAGACTGAAATCAGGAAATTTTCCTTGTGTATTGCATTGATTGTTCCCTTTGTATATATACAAATGTATTGAAAAAAATAAGACAATACGTGTGTAATAACAAATTATCACATCGAGAAAAATAAATAATCGAAACTAGAAAATTATGTAATAAATATAGTGTATGCAATTTCAATAAATGATGAGTGTTACAATATGGTATTCCTCTGATTCTTCAAAAATATAAACTATCTTGATGAGCTTGTGTAACAACCCGGTCGGTCGTTTTGAGTATTATAACTATGTTCTCCCATTTACTGCTCAAATTGTGATTTACGATTGTTATTTGACTTGCCGGGGTACTTGGTTCGGGTCCGGTGAGGTTTTGGAATGATTTGGAACACTTAGTTCCAAGGTTTAGAATTTAAGTTGAAAAGGGTTGACCGGATGTTGACTTATGTGTAACGACCCCGGAGAATTTTTGCTAAAGAAATTAAGGTTTTGTGGTACCGCGGCTCAGACTTTTTGGGTTGAACAATGTGCTGAGGAGTAAAGAAAATATTTTGGCAGAAGAGGACATTTCTGCGACCCACTATGCGATTGGGAATCACTCTGCGGACCGCATAATGGCTGCAGAGCGAAGCTGATGTGAGGCAAGATTTGAGGAAATCTGCATTGCATTATGCGACCGCAGAACAGGTATGTGGGTCGCATAATCACCGCAGACCTATCCAGGCGACCCTCGTTTTGGAGCTTCAATTATGCAGTCAGTTTGCGGACCGCATACGTGTTATGCGATCGCAAATCTGCGTCGGGGCTTCAATTCTTTCTAATTTTTGACTCGACCCAACTTCGATTTATAGTCCTTGAAGCTCATTTTGGAGCAAAAATCTGACATTTTTAGAGAGAAGAGAGAGTGTTCTAGAGAGAGAGGAAGAAGCTCAAGTGCTTTGTTTATCAAGATCTTGTTCAAGTTTTAAAATCCAACAAGGAAATATCACAAGAGGTAAGGTTCCAACCCCTAGTCTTCAATTTCGAGTTTGGGTAAAGATAGCTGATTAAGAGTATGATTAGTGAGTATAAGAGTATTATTTATACGTATCAATAAGGTTTATGGAAAGATTTTTGAGTTCAAATGGGTAAAGATTGGGTTGAAAATGGTAGAAATTTTTAAAGACTTTAATTAAAGATTTGAGGGTCGAGTTGATGTCAGAATTTGACAAAATTTATATGGTTGGACTCGTGGTTGGATGGACGTTCATATTTTATAACTTTTATCAGGTTCCGAGATGTGGGACCCACAAGCAATTTTTGAGTTAATTTCGAATTTTAATTGAAAAATTAATATTTTCTTATGAAATTAATTACAATAATTGGTATTGACTGAATCGCATTAATTGTGGCTAGATACGAGGCTTTCAGAGACCAATTCTCGTAGCAAGGGCATAAAGTAATAAAGAATTACACGGTTTGAGGTAAATAACAGTTTTAAATCTGGTCCTGGGGGTATGAAACCCCGGATTATTGTATTATGTGAGTATTTTGGAGGTGACGCACATGCTAGGTGACGAGCGTGTGGGCGTGCACCGTGAGAATTGGGACTTGGTCCATTCCATGAAACTGGAAAGTTGAATAAGCTTGTTGTTAGCTATGTGCCCTTTCTGTGCTATAAATTTGACAGTGAATCATGCTTAGGCTATGTGTTGGTGGTGTAAAGACCCAGTGGTCGTAATACCTGTTGAACCTGCCTGCTTATTGTTACTTATACTCAGTCGTAGTATTACTTGCATATTATACCTCAGTCTCTGTTATTCCCTGCTGATACATTATATCATTCTGTTTTGGGCTGATTCCCCTTTATTGCTGAGGGTCGTGAGACTAGAGAGGTTAATGACTGAGTGAGGTCGAGGGTCTTTTTGTGAGGTATTGATACCATAGCACGTGAGTTGTCCGTGCGGATCTTGATATGATACTGTAGCACGTGAGTTGTCCGTGCAGCACGTGAGTTATTTGTGCAGATTCCTATATATAATAGGAAAGGCAAATCAATATTAGAATGCCAAGTGGCATAAACAAAATTCAACAAGTGTTAAATTTTAGGACAATTCTCCAATAAATTTTGAGATTCAAAATAATTTAAAATTAAAATTAACTTAACATTTTTTAAACCTTCCCACTTAACTAGAACATGGACTCCCACGTTGGATTCAAAAAGAAACTGGCCATTTTTTAAAAATTATTTATTAAACCTGAAAATTAAAAAAAACAATTACTCTAACTTTAAATTATTTAATTTACTTTCTCAGACGTTGCGGGAATCTATATATCTATATATAATAGGAAAGACAAAGCAATATTAGAATGCCAAGTGGCACAACCAAAATTCAACAAGTGTTAAATTTTAGGACAATCCTCCAATAATCTATATATCTATATATAATAGAAAAGGCAAAGTAATATTAGAATGCCAAGTGGCACAACCAAATTTCAACAAGTGTTAAATTTTAGGACAATACTCCAATAAATTTTGAGATTCAAAATAATTTAAAATTGAAATTAACTTAACATTTTTTAAACCTTCCCACTTAACTAGAACATGGACTCCCACGTTGGATTCAAAAAGAAACTGGCCATTTTTTAGAAATTATTTATTAAACCTGAAAATTAAAAAAATAATTACTCTAACTTTAAATTATTTAATTTACTTTCTCAGACGTTGCGGGAATCTATATATCTATATATAATAGGAAAGGCAAAGCAATATTAGAATGCCAAGTGGCACAACCAAAATTCAACAAGTGTTAAATTTTAGGACAATACTCCAATAAATTATGAGATTCAAAATAATTTAAAATTGAAATTAACTTAACATTTTTTAAACCTTCCCACTTAACTAGAACATGGACTCCCACGTTGGATTCAAAAAGAAACTGGCCATTTTTTAGAAATTATTTATTAAACCTGAAAATTAAAAAAAAAATTACTCTAACTTTAAATTATTTAATTTACTTTCTCAGACGTTGCGGGAATCTATATATCTATATATAATAGGAAAGGCAAAGCAATATTAGAATGCCAAGTGGCACAACCAAAATTCAACAAGTGTTAAATTTTAGGACAATACTCCAATAAATTATGAGATTCAAAATAATTTAAAATTGAAATTAACTTAACATTTTTTAAACATTTCCCACTTAACTAGAACATGGACTCCCACGTTGGATTCAAAAAGAAACTGGCCATTTTTTAGAAATTATTTATTAAACCTGAAAATTAAAAAAATAATTACTCTAACTTTAAATTATTTAATTTACTTTCTCAGACGTTGCGGGAATGTAGTGAAATAGTTTTAAAAAATTATTATACATATTTGATACTGTATTGTTTAAATTATTTATTAATCTATATATAATAGAAAAGGTAAAGCAATATTATAATGCCAAGTGGCACAACCAAAATTAAGTGTTAAATTTTAGGACAATCCTCCAATAAATTTTGAGATTCAAAATAATTTTAAATTGAAATTAACTTAACATTTTTTAAACCTTTCCACTTAACTAGAACATGGACTCCCACGTTGGATTCAAAAAGAAACTGGCCATTTTTTAGAAATTATTTATTAAACCTGAAAATTAAAAAAATAATTACTCTAACTTTAAATTATTTAATTTACTTTCTCAGACGTTGCGGGAATGTAGTGACATAGTTTTAAAAATTATTATACATATTTGATACTGTATTTTTTAAATTATTTATTAAACATGAAAATTAAAAAACAAAATTACTCCAACTCTAACTTGTTAAATATACTTTTTGAGACGTTGCGAGAATATATTGAAATAGTTTTTAAAACTTATTTTATATATTTGATATTGTATCTTATATCGTAGAAAAGAAGACACGGAAATAAGCTTAATAGCTTATTTGGGGTTTCCTTAA
Source organism: Nicotiana otophora (assembly GCA_000715115.1). Lineage (NCBI taxonomy): Eukaryota > Viridiplantae > Streptophyta > Magnoliopsida > Solanales > Solanaceae > Nicotiana > Nicotiana otophora. The sequence goes on from AWOL01S0179944.1 coordinate 11,104, forward strand.
AAAATATTATTTTACATCACCCCAAAATCTCCCACGTTTGTTGGCAACGGGAGAAATTTAATCGTTCAGTTTCTTTATTTTTTTTTTAATAAAATTTGGCAATTACAAAAAAATAAAAACTTCCTCCCGTTATTGGAATCAACAATTTTTACAATTTATTTACGAAGCAAAAGACAAACAAATCTATTATTTACGAAGAAAAATTAAATTAGCTAAAATAAAAAACGAAAATATTAAAAACAAAAACTACCTATTCAATTTAGGGAGTAGTTTCAAGTTGGAGTTTTAAAAAAATAAAAAGAAATAAAAAATTGCCAATTCAAATTGGGGAGTAGTTTCAAGTTGGAGTTTTAAAATTATTTTAAAATAAAAAAATAAAAATTACCAATTTAAACTGGGGAGTAGTTTCTTTCTAATATAGTAGTCTTTATATATATATATACACACACAAAAAAAAAAAAGTAAATAATTATATGATGCTAATGGGTATAACCATGAGACGCCAAGTATAGATTTTTAGGACAAAACTCCAACAAATATTGTTGGTGTTTTAAAATTATTTTAAATAAAAAACGAAATTAGAAAAAATAAAAAATTACAAATTCAAATTTAGGAGTAGTTTCAATTTGGAGTTTTAAGACAAAATAAACTACCTTTGTAACTTAAAAAATCTTTTGAATTTTAAATTTTGAATTAATTGGTTACTCTATTTGAATTAACAAATATAGATATCATATAATTATCTATAATAAAAATTGAAAAATATTATCCATTCAACTTGGGGAGTAGTTTCAAGTTGAAGTTTTAAAAATATATTAAAATAAAAAAACAAATGAAAAAATAAAATTACCTATAATAAAAAACGGAAATATATAAATAAAAGAATACCCATTCAAATTTGGGAGTAGTTTCAAGTTGGAGTTTTAAAATTATTTTAAAATAACAAAACGAAAATAAACAAATAAAAAAACTTTCAATTCAAATGAAAAATACGAAAAGTCAAGTGGCATTGTTAAGACAAAATATGTTTCAAATGGCATTCAAACTAGGGAGTAGTTTTAAGTTGGAGTTTTAAAATTATCTTAAAATTTAAAAACAAAAATAAGAAAAAATTAAATAAGCTACAGTAAAAACGAAAATATCAAAAACAAAAAACAAAAACAAAACTACCTATTCAAGTTGGGGAATAGTTTTGGTTACTCCCTTTCTAACTAAAAAACCTTTGAATTTTAAATTTTGAATCAATTGGTTACTCTATTTAAATTAATAAATAAAGATATCTTATAATTTGCTATAATAAAAAATGGAAAATAAATTACCTATTCAAATTAGAGAGTAGTTTCAAGTTGGAGTTTTACAAATATTTTAAAATAAAAAAAACAAAAAGAATTATCTATAATAAAGAATATATA
>AWOL01S0179957.1:0-10028 GCA_000715115.1 Nicotiana otophora
TGTGGCCATCAACACAAATTTGCCTACCGATCGAGAGAACAACGTGCACAGGGAAGTCCGATCGATTGCCTAGAATACGCACAACGGTGAAAACGATGGGATCAATTTGCGGGTAATCTTCGAAATGTTACTGGCTCAACATGCAGGTAGAATTGACAAAACGGATAGAATCGGGGGAGAAGAAAATTAAAGCCAATGATAAAAAGGTAAAAACCTACAACTCCAGGGTCGACCAAATCCCAGGAGCACCTCCGATACTGAAGGCCATGGATTCCAAGAAGTTTGTTCAAAAACCTTTTCCTCCGAGCGCAACCCCGAAGCCGATCCCAAAGAATTTTCGCATGCCCGAGATTCCTTAGTACAATGGAATGACCGAATCAAATGAGCATGTGACTTCCTACACATGCGCCATCAAAGGGAATGACTTGGAGGATGATGCGATCGAGTATGTCCTGATGAAAAAGTTCGGGGAAACTCTATCCAAAGAAGCTATGATATGGTATCACAACCTACTTCCAATTTCTATTAACTCGTTTACTATGCTTGCAGATTCCTTCGTAAAAGCACACGCCGAGGCTATCAAGGTCGAGACCAGGAAGTCAGACCTTTTCAAAGTGAAGTAGAGGGATAATGAGATGCTCAGAAAATTTGTGTCATGGTTTCAAATAGAACAGATGGACTTACCTCCAGTCGCAGACGATTGGGCCGTTCAATCCTTTACCCAGGGACTCAATGCTCGAAGCTTATTGGCTTCATAGCAATTGAAACAAAATCTGGTGGAGTACCCGACTGTCTTTGGGTCGACGTGCATAATCGGTATCAATCACAAATCTGGGTCGAAGACGATCAACTCGGGGCCCCTTTCGGGTCCGTTTACCCCGTCAGAGCCATCGACAGAGTCATGAGAGACGTTGATCGTGAACCAAGGTCAAATAGGGATCGATATCGGCCATACAATGGAGACCGAAGAAGTAGCGGATCTGGGCAAAACCCCATAAAAAGTGAAAGAAGGAGTGATCGAGGTCAAAGCAATCGGGGACTCATGAGCAAAAATAGTTTCGATAGGCCCATCGTGCATAAGGAGGCACTGAGGCTATCATAGTACAACTTTAATGTCGACGCCGCAAATTTCGTATCCGCCATTGGACGCATCAAATACACCAAATGGCCTTGATCTCTACAGTCCGATCCAGCTCAAAGAGATCCTAACCTGATGTACAAATATCATGGCACTCACAACCACATAAAAGAATATTGCCGACAATTAAGAGAGGAGGTAGCCCGGCTATTCAACAACGGACACCTCCGAGAGTTCTGGAGCGATTGAGCCAAGAACCACTTCAAGAATAGAGATTCTAGTAAACAAATCGAGTAGGAGGAACCTCAGTATGTCATTAACATGATCATCAATGGGGTCGACGTTCCCTAGGGGCCGATACTGAAGCGCACCAAAGTATCCATCACAAGGGAAAAATAGACTCGGGATTATGTGCTGGAGGGAACCTTGTCTTTCAACGACGAAGATACTGAGGGGATCGTGCAGCCCCACAATGATGCATTGGTAATATCAGTACTTATAAATAAATCTCGAGTTAGCGTGTGTTAATTGATCCAGGTAGCTCGGACAACATCATCAGATCGAGGGTCGTGGAACAACTCGGCCTACAAGATCAGATCATGCCTGCAGTCCGAGTCCTAAATGGGTTCAACATGGCATGTGAGACCACTAAAAGGGAGATAACATTACCGGTGAACACCACCGGGACCGTTCAGGAAACAAAGTTCTATGTGATCGAAGGGGACATGAGATACAATGCTTTGTTTGGGAGACCACGGATTCACAACATGAGGGCGGTACCCTCGACTCTGCACCAGGTGTTGAAGTTTCCGACGCCGGAAGGAATAAAAACTAGGAGTGGGCATAATACCGATCGAACAGAAAAAACTAGCCGAACCGATAATTTATGTTTATATGGTTCAGTTTGTTTGGTTTTTCGGTTTGTTTGCGATTTATATTTTTTAAAAGTTTGGTGTTAGATTTTAGTATTTTGGTTAACCGAAAAACCAAAGTTTTTTTAAGTATGGGTCCTATAGCCTCCGGGCTTAAAACTCTTAAGTCTAACATGTTATATATGGGCCCAATCGTTTATTAATTGTTAGTGAATGTTGAAACCCAAAATGCCACACTTTTTAGAAGTTCATCCAACCCCAAAGCCACGCCAAAAAGTTAATAACTACCACGATCATTATTCAATAAATTACGTTATTTATTGGTTTTTCGATGATAACATAAATCTCTTTTGTTACTTTCAGTTAATGTGCAAATCATAACTGCTATTACTAAGAAAATATTGAATTGCAAATTCAATACTAAAAAAATACTTATTACATAAATCTCTTTTGTTACTTTCAGTTAATGTGCAAATCATAACTGCTATTACTAAGAAAATATTGAATTGCAAATTCAATACTAAAAAAATACTTATTACATAAATCTCTTTTGTTACTTTCAGTTAATGTGCAAATCATAACTGCTATTACTAAGAAAATATTGAATTGCAAATTCAATACTAAAAAAATACTTATTACATAAATCTCTTTTGTTACTTTCAGTTAATGTGCAAATCATAACTGCTATTACTAAGAAAATATTGAATTGCAAATTCAATACTAAAAAAATACTTATTACATAAATCTCTTTTGTTACTTTCAGTTAATGTGCAAATCATAACTGCTATTACTAAGAAAATATTGAATTGCAAATTCAATACTAAAAAAATACTTATTACATAAATCTCTTTTGTTACTTTCAGTTAATGTGCAAATCATAACTGCTATTACTAAGAAAATATTGAATTGCAAATTCAATACTAAAAAAATACTTATTACATAAATCTCTTTTGTTACTTTCAGTTAATGTGCAAATCATAACTGCTATTACTAAGAAAATATTGAATTGCAAATTCAATACTAAAAAAATACTTATTACATAAATCTCTTTTGTTACTTTCAGTTAATGTGCAAATCATAACTGCTATTACTAAGAAAATATTGAATTGCAAATTCAATACTAAAAAAATACTTATTACATAAATCTCTTTTGTTACTTTTAGTTAATGTGCAAATCATAACAGCTATTACTAACAAATTGTTGAATTGCAAATTCAACACTAAAAAATACTCAGCACTACAGATTCTTAGCAAATACAATATGCATATATTCTTAGTGCATATTTTATTATTTTCTAGTTAAATTTCATGTTATAGTAGATTACAGTTGGACAATTTGCTAAGCACATGCATTGAGCCTCAGAAGCTTTGTAAGAATGAATTCTGAGGCTGATTTATTTCTTAAGAAAGAAGTCTAATTTGACAAGCCTAAAACCGAAAAATCAAATCGAAAATAACCGCACCAAACTGCAAGAAAATCGAACCACATCAAAAATACTTTGGTTAGGTTTTGGTTATTAAAATCGTAAATCGAAAATCGAAAAACAGAACTTCTACAAAATCGAACCGAACCGACCGACGTCCACCCCTAATAAAAATAGTTTACGGAGAACAACCGGCCGCAAAAGAGATGTTTGCGGTCGACGAGGTGGTCCCGATATCCACACTTTCGACACCGAAGGAGCTGGGTCCGGTTACCAAGGGAGAAACCAAATAGCAACTACTGACACCGACTCCGTCCCAATCGGAGAAGCAGGAGATGGGTGGGGACAACGACTACGAGGTTCCCAGATCTTTCATAACTCCCGACGATTCCGACGCTACCAAATCAACGGCCGAGGAACTAGAGCAAGTTGTACTGATCGAACACTTGCCCGATCGAATGGTATACCTAGGCACGGGATTGAATCCAGAGCTCAGGAAAAAAACTCATTCAATTTCTAATAGCTAGCGAAGATTGTTTTGCTTGGTCCCACCTTGATATGGGAGGGATCCCGCGGAAATATCCACTCACAGGCTAAGTCTGGACCCTAAGTTCCACCCGGTCAAGTAGAAGAGGAGACCCCAGTCCGAGTTCAAACATGCTTTCATCAAGGACGAGGTATCTAAACTCCTTAAAATAGGGTCCATCCGGGAGGTTAAATACCCGGCCTGGTTAGCAAACGTAGTAGTCCCCAAAAAAGGGAACAAATTAAGAATGTGTGTGGACTATAAAGACTTGAATAAGGCATCTCCTAAGGACTCTTTCTCTTTGCCTAACATCGATCGCATGATCGATGCAAAGGCCGGCCACGAGATCCTTAGTTTTCTCGACGCTTATTTCGGGTACAACCAAATTCGGACGGACCCGGGTGATCAGAAAAAAACTTCCTTCTTCACCAAGTACGACACCTACTGCTATAACGTGATGTCGTTCGGACTAAAAAATGCCGGTGCCACTTACCAACGCCTAGTAAATCGGATGTTCGAATAATAAATAGGAAAATCAATGGAGGTTTACATTGACGATATGTTGGTCAAGTCCTTGCGAGCAGAGGATCATTTGAAACATTTGTAGGAAACCTTCAGCATATTAAAGAAATAAAATATGAAGCTAAACTCGGAGAAATGTGCATTCAGAGTCGGGTTCTGGTAAATTCCTCGGATTCATGGCATACAATCGGGGAATCGATATCAACCCCGATAAGATCAAGGCCATCGAAGATATCATTGTTGTGGACAATGTGAAGGCCGTACAAAGGTTAACCAGATGCATAGCCGCTTTGGGATGATTTATTTCGAGGTCCTCCGACAAAAGTCACAGGTTCTTCTCACTGTTGAAGAAAAAGAGTAACTTCTCATGGACCCCGGATAGCCAACAAGCCTTGGAGGAGCTCAAGCGATATCTATCGAGCCCACCACTGCTTCATACACCGAAGACAAACAAATAACTATACCTGTAGTTGGCAGTATCGGAGATAGCGGTAAGTGGAGTCCTAGTCCGGTAAGAGAAAGGTACGCAATTTCCAATTTACTATGTTAGCAGGACTATAGGTGAGGCCAAAACTAGAACCCTCACCTAGAAACATTGGTGCTCGCTTTGCTAAGCGCCTCTAGGAAGCTGAAACCGTACTTTAATTGTCACCCCATATGTGTCGTAACCACTTACCCATTAAGGAATGCAATGTATAAACTCTAGCTCTCGGGACGGTTGGCCAACTGGGCCGTAGAGATCAGCGGGTACAATATCAAATATCGGCCTCGGACCGCCATTAAATCTCAATTTTTGGGAGACTTTGTAGCCGCCTTTACGCCGACCCTAATACCCGAGGTCGAGAAAGAGTTGTTATTAAGCGCGGGGACTTTTTCAGGAATCTAGACCCTCTTTACGGACGATGCCTTGAACGCAAAGAGGTCGGGACATGGAATTGTATTGAAACCACCCGCAGGTAATGTAGTTAGACAATCTATTAGGATTATAAAATTAGCTAACAATGAGGCCGAGTATGAGGCCATGATTGCAGGTCTCGAACTGGCCAAAATCTTGGGGGCAGAGGTGATCGAATCTAAGTGCGACTCCCTCCTTGCGGTGAACCAAGTTAATGGAACATTCGAAGTCAGAGAGGAACGAATGCAAAGATACCTGGATAAACTACAAGTAATGTTACATCGGTTTAAGGATTGGACTCTAGAACATGTGTCTCGGGATCAAAACAGCGAGGCCGATGCCCTTGCTAACTTGGGATCGTCGGTCATTGACAATGAGTTTAACTCGGGGGTGGTCGTACAACTCATGAGATCGGTACGTAGTGGAAGAAGGTCACGCCAAGATAAACTCAACAAGCCTAACTTGGGACTGGAGAAACAAATATATAGAATATCTGAAGACCAGAAAACTACCTTCGGACCCTAAGGAATCGAGGACTCTGCGTACGAAGGCGGCCCGGTTCAGCCTGTCCGAAGACGGTACATTGTTCCAGAGAACGTTCGATGGCCCACTTGCAATATGTCTAGGACCCGGAGACATCGAGTATGTTCTGAGGGAAATCTATGAAGACACCTGCAGAAATCATTCGGGTGCCGAATCATTAGTTCTGAAAATAATCAGAGCCGACTACTATTGGATTGACATGGAAAAGGATGCGAAGGAGTTCGTACGAAAATGCGACGGATGTCAAAGGCACACTCAAATGATTCATCAGCCCGGGGAGCTGCTACATTCGGTCTTGTCTCCCTGGCCGTTCATGAAATGGGGGATGGACATCGTCGACCCCCTTCCATGGGCACCCTGTAAGGCTCAATTTATATTGCTTATGACTAACTATTTTTCTAAATGGGTGCAAGCCCGGGCGTTTGAGAAAGTCAGGGAGAAGAAAATCATTGATTTTATTTGGGACCACATAATATGTCGGTTCGGAATATTGGCCGAGATCGTGTGTGACAATGGGAAGCAGTTCATCGGCAGCAAAGTAAGCAAGTTTCTCGAAGATCATAAAATCAAAAGAATCCTGTCAACACCCTATCACCCTAGTGGGAACGGGCAAGCAGAGTCCACGAACAAAAACATACTCCAAAACCTTAGAAAGAGATTAACCGACGCCAAAGGAAAATGGAAAGAAATCTTGCTCGAAGTCCTATGGGCTTACCATACAACCTCGAAGTCCAGTACCAGGGCCACCCCATTCTCGTTGGTTTACTGTGCCGAAGCTCTAATACCAGTTGAAATCGGAGAATTGAGTCTCAGGTTCCGATATGCAACCGAAGAATCATACAATTAGACCATGAATACGATCCTGGAACTGTTAGATGAAAAGCGTGCAACCACCCTCGTTCGGATTGTCTCCCAAAAATAACGGATCGAGATGTATTACAATCAAAGAGCCAACCTTTGACACTTCAATGCGGGGACTTAGTGTTGAGGAAGGTCACATTAAATGCCCAAAACCCGAAGGAAGGGAAGCTGGGGCCGAACTAGGAAGGTCTGTATCAAATTATCGAGATCACCGAAAAGGGGTCGTACAAACTCGGAGCAATGAACAGTGAGCGACTACCCAACAACTGGAGCATAACTCACTCGAAACGATATTACTGCTAAGGTATGACCCCGTTTACTTTTTTTATTTATTTACTTTTTGGACTAACGCTTGTAGGTAACCGTCAAAGAACGATACAATTTTTAGGACTGAAAGTCACGCGTTGCACTCTTTTTCCCTTGAACCGGTTTTGTACCAAATGGGTTTTCTGGAAAGGTTTTTAACGAGGCAACAATGGATCGTGCTAACTTAGAATCGAAGACCGGTTGTCAACAGTATCCGAGGCTTCTCTATGATCGACCTCGAACACTGGGGGGAATCACCTTCGGATAATAATTTTGGCAAGGAAAGAACTTTGTGCTCGAATAGTCTAGGCTCAATCGATAGGATTTACTGTAAGGGCCAAACAGTTGAATGAACCATGCCTACATAGACCGCCCAATCCCGGACACAAAGCTTGAACACATGTGTAACTTTGTATATTAGGCACAAAAATGAAAGGAAGTTTCTACTTTGCGGATAAATATTTTGCCCCTTGAAAATATTTCTTTCTTACATTTGATTCCTTAACGACATTGAGCCCAAGGTCCACCTCACTCTGGGACTGCCGCCCAAGGCAGTTTCGGAAGGCCTGGGATAATGAAGCCCGGAGGCACAAAGCTTATTAGGCAGTGGCCGAACTTTAAAGGCTACGGCCGCCCTCATTCGGGGACGGTTATCTCGGTTAAGCCCGAATGACTCGGGGTAACAAGCCCACTAGGCAACACCCAAACTAGAAAGGCTACAGCCATCTTAAAATGGCTCGGAGACGTCCGAGACCCGTAACCAGAAAAAATTAACAAGACCTTCAAAATTTCTAAACCGGTTCAAAAGGCTACCCTTGACAAATTGTAATCTAAAATATTCTAAGTACTTTGGGAAAGCTTCCAATCATACCGATCCCCCCACGAGTCTTAAACAAAATAATATCAAGAGTAAGGCTTGTTCGAACCTCCGAACAAGACCTACGTGCTAAGGCATTCTTTACAATCATTAAGAATAGAGCAAAAAGAAACAAGCTTAAAAACTGTCGAAGGAAAAAAGAGCCTTATTTATATATATAAAAAGATCTTTACAAAGACCAAACGGCCTCGACAAAAAGGTACAAAAGTACAAAAACAAGGAAAAAACTACTAGGAATTTAAATGGCTTGGTCTCCACCAGAGCCCGCCTCATCACCAGGACCATCAGAGTCTTCTTCGCTCCCGGATCCGCCCGAACCCTCGAAGTCTTCTTCGTCCTCGGGATACACCAACTTCTTGGATTCGGCTTCGAGCCCCTTAGTACTTTTGACCTCAGACGACTAATCAAAACCCCGAGCATGAACGTTGGTAGTTATTAATTTTTGGGTGTGGCTTTGGGGTTGGATGAACTTCTAAAAGGTATGGCATTACAATTAATAAAAGATTGGGCTCATATATAACATGTTAGACTTAAGAGTTTTAATCCCGGAGGCTATGGGACCCATACTCAAAAAAAACTTTGGTTTTTCGATTAACCAAAATACTAAAACCGAACACCAAACTTTTAAAAAATATAAACCGCAAATCGACCAAAAACCCGAACAAACTGAACCGTATAAACCGAAATTATCGGTTCAGTCGGTTTTTTCTGTTTGGTCGATATTATGCCCACCCCTAGTTTTTATTCCTTCCGGCGTCGGGAACTTCAACACCTGGTGCAGAGTCGAGGGTACCACCCTCATGTTGTGAATCCATGATCTCCCAAACAAAGCATTGTACCTCATGTCCCCTTCGATCACATAGAATATTTTTCCTGAACGGTCCCGGCGGTGTTCACTGGTAATGAGCTAGACACGGTGACTAATGGTCGAAACCCGTAGGTCCAATAGAAGATTGATCGGATCGACCAAATCCGAGCCGAGATGGATGTAGTCAAGGTCAAGGCCGAAGAGTGGAGAGGCAGGATGGACCACCTGGCCTTGAAAAAGGAGACTGCCCGAGCGCAGTTGACCTCGACGGAGACCCAACTCCGAGCGACGAGGGAGAGGGCTGAGGCACGGTCCCAAAAAATTGAGGAGCTCCGGTCTCAGCTAAGCTCGGTTTTTGCCGATCAAGAGACTCTTGCCAAGGAGCTTAAAGTGGTCAATTCGGTGGTTGAAGTAACCAAAGTCAATGACGATGAGATGGTGGCCCAGTATAAAGCCGATGTTGAGGCAGCCCAGGACCGCCTAAAAGATATTGTCGAATACGTGAAGTGGCAGTCCTGAAGGAAGGCCATTTGTCTAAGATAGCTAGTGGTAATGTTGTGTCTTACTATTTCGCTTTTTCAGTACAGATCCTATTTACTAGCTATCGCTTTTGCTTTGCATCTTTCTTCTGGATTTCATGGTGTTCCTATGTTTCCTATGATTGTTGTGTTGATACTAATATTGTCTCCTTTTGTCCTTTTGTCTTTTTATTTTCTTGAGCCGAGGGTCTTTCGAAAATAGACTCTCTACTCCTTCGGGGTAGGGGTAAGGTCTACGTACACACTACCCTCCCCAAAATCCATTAGTGGGATTTTACTGGGTTTTTGTTGTTGTTGTTGTTGTTGTTGTTTCTGAGGCTCAATGCACGTGCTTAGCAAATTGTCCTACTGTAATCTACTATAACTTGAAATTTAACTAGAAAATAATAAAATATGCACTAAGAATATATGCATATTGTATTTGCTAAGAATCTGTAGTAATGAGTAATTTTTTAGTGTTGAATTTGCAATTCAATATTTTCTTAGTAATAGCAGTTATGATTTGCACATTAACTAAACGTAACAAAAGATATTTATGTAATGAGTATTATTTTAGTATTGAATTTGCAATTCAATATTTTCTTAGTAATAGAAGTTATGATTTGCACATTAACTGAAAGTGACAAAAGAGATTTATGTTATCATCGAAAAACCAATAAATAACGTAATTTATTGAATAATGATCATATCTTCCTATCAAGTGTCATGTCCTCAAAAATCTAGAGCCTCGCCATATCCTGCCTGATCACCTCTCCCCAATACTTCTTAGGTCGCCCT
>AWOL01S0179975.1:0-26577 GCA_000715115.1 Nicotiana otophora
TATAATATCCAGCTAAGCCCAAGAAACTGCGAATCTTTGTTGGAGTAGTAGGTCTAGGCCAATTCTTCATGGCTAAAATTTTCTGAGGGCCAACCTCAATTCCTTCTCTAGAGACAACATGACCCAAGAACGTAACAGATTTAAGCCAAACTTCACATTTCGAAAAGTTTGCATATAACTGGTGTGATATAGGACCTGCAAAATTGCACTGAGATGATCGGCATGGTCCTCTCGACTCCGTGAATAAACAAGAATATCATCAAAAACACTATCACGAAAGAGTCGAGGAAAGGTTTGAAGACCCGATTCATAAGATCCATGAAAGCTGCGGGGGCATTTGTTAGCCCGAAAGACATTACAAGAAATTCAAAGTGCCCATACCAGGTCGTGATAGCTATTTTCGGAATATCTTGTTCCTTGATCTTCAATTGGTCATACCCGAATCTTATATCGATCTTGGAGAAGTACCTAACACCTTGCAATTGATCAAACAAGTCATCTATCCTTGGTAGTGTGTACTTATTTTTGATTGTAACCTTGTTGAGCTATCGATAGTCAATACACATTTTTAGCGACCCATCCTTCTTTATTACAAATAGAACTGGTGCGCCCCAAGGCGACACACTAGGCCGGATAAAATCCTTCTCTAACAAATCTTTCAATTGTTCTTTTAGCTCTTCAATTCTGTTGGTGCCATTCTGTAAGGTGGAATAGATATAGGTTGTGCGCCTGGCATCATAGAAGGGTTATAAAAACCAAAATAATGAATCTCCGAAACAGAATCTACGGTCGCATATGCGACCGCATAATGCTTTTGCGGTCCGCGAAATGACCCTCCGGAACTAGGCACCGCTGCAAGGGTATGCAGCCATTCTGCGATCCATATATTGATTCTACGGTCGCAAAGCGTACCGCAGAATCTCCTCCTGTAATTCCTCATGTCAATTATGCGATGCAATCTGCGGCCCGCAAAGTAATTCTGCGGCTGCATTATAGACAGCATAATGGCCCATAATTATTCTTCAAGTTTCTGCTTCACTCTGCGGTCATTCTGCAGCCCGCATAGTGGACCGCAGAAATGTCTTTTTCTGCCAACATTTTCTTTTAACTCCCTAGCGCATTGTTCGACCCAAAACGTGTACCGCGGCGAGCTTGCAAGCCGCAAAGAATTTCTACCATCGCCAAACATATTAACCTACCTCGCCACCACGGAACCTCAGGTTTTAGGTGAAATTTTATGGGGCCTTACAGCTATGTACAAAGGACAAAAGATGCAGAACCCCGAAATGAAGTGGGGCTCACCAAGTCAGCTGAGGAGAGGGTGTACTGCTATCACTACTCAATGTCGTCCGCTATGGAACCACCTACATCCATTAAAGATACAGCACCCCCAGCAAACGGGACGTTAGTACATATGGAATAGTACTAGTATGAAAACTAAACACCCCTCAATAGAACGAGTAACAGTACAATGATAAAGAAATATGAAATCGATGAGGGCCTCATCAATATTAAAGTACCAAGTTAGGAGAATGAATAAACTTCAAGCAAGTTTCAATATTTTAGGTTGGGAGATCTTTAGTACCGATACACCATCATGCTTTTAGCACGGAGTCCGATCTCAGCCGGATCGGCTAAGCCGTCTCACCCGAGATGTCCACCCACAATACCACCATGTGCGCGGCATGGCATCCAATCTCAGCTCGATCGACTAAGCCGTCTCACCACAATGTTGTGTCGGTCGATGTCACCTCACATTTCGCTAGCAATAATCTCATCCCATATACGAGGAAAACTCTCACCACCTCACACGGTATTTTACCCCTCACTCACTCCTACACCGGCATGTGCAGTTTTGGGGTTAGGTCATTTCCACCTACTCTTCCTCGGTGACTAAATGATACTCCCAAGGCATTTATTACTTTAGGAAATTGGAAGCTCATTTAAATGTCTTTTACACTTCTCTTTATTTCATTGGCACTAGCGGCCTCTATTGTAATATCATTCTCGGCACGTTGGTCGTGTTTCACATCCCATGCCCACTTCTTTTGCTTTCAAACACCACTAAGGATTTTCAACAACAAGGCATTTCTATTCAAGACTTTAAGCACACATGTGAGAAAATAAGATTCATAGGCACAATGAGATTTCTTACAGAATTCGACATAATAACATTCATTAGAATCACGTCTTGAAGTTTTAACATGTTAACACACAGAACATACTTATATCACATTCCCGAAGGATAACACAATAAGATAGAAGCATTCGGAATAGTCATATTTACAATTATCATCTCGGGGCTTACAAGAACAACGTGGGATTCAATTCTAAGAGATAGATTTAGCCAACATACCTCGCCTCGAGCTTCTTAAATTGCTACAATGTTCCAGAAATCTTAGCCACTTCGATCTATTTAGAGATATAGCAAAATTGAACAAATATTGGGAGGGATTTCATGTCCATCTCACTTGAGAATTTTATCAAACACTAGGTGTGCATTAAGGTTTCAAGGTCCTTCTATGGTGGATTCCTTCATCCCACTACCCAAAGTTTACCCAGATGAGCTCAACAATCTTCCCACTACCCTTGATGGTACATGCATACATAATGAACAACTCCCACACCCAAGAATTGCTTTTCTCATTACATATTTCCAATTAAATTCCGGATTTGAGGGATAGGGGGTAGAATCTTACCTCTAGGATAAAGACCTAGTGAGTTTTTCTTGTGAACTCTTCAACTTTGAGCAATAATTGATGAATGATAAGCTTAGGAACTTCCCCTCTCACCCTATGGCACTCACTCTCTCTAGAAATATCATATATTGGATTCAATAGTAGCCCTTTACTTCAATATATCGAAATAGGGTCGGGTAAAAAAATTAGAAAAATGAAGCCCCAAGCAGATCTGCGGTCGCACATGCGACCACATAACGCTTATGCGGTACGCAAAATGGACCACATAATGGCCCTCTGGAACTGGGCATTTCTGTTTCACTCTGCGATCGGTCTGCGGTCCGCAGACCCATTTCGCGGTCGTATAATATGCCGCATAACTTCCCTCCAAAAATTTTCATGTTGGATCTGCGATGGATTGTGCGGCCCGCTAAATGATTACGCGGTCGCATAATTGACCACAAAATATCATCCCAAATTTTTCTTAGTTCCCTGCTTTACTCTGCGAAGAATCTCTACAATCATTGACACATAAGTCTATCTTGGCATCACGAAACCCCGAGTTTTAGGTGAAGTTTTTCGGGGCCTTACATACTTCCCCGCTTAAGATCATTCATCCCCGAATGAGGGCCAAAATCCTCCATTAGAAACCAATGTGACTCAACTTCTATAACACACACCAACAGTTCCTAGATTTTGACTAACACCCTAAATTTCCAAATATTTTGCTAGAGCCTCCCCTGTTGTTGGGCCTATCCACATGCAGGAGAATCCCAAAACCAGTCCTAACAACATATACATGAACCAACGACGCAACATAACATAAAAACAATGCCACCGTAGCCTCACAAGCAGTATATTACCAAAAAGGAACACGCTTAACATCAACATTACATAGCTATTCAATCAAATGAAGGTACTTCTTCTACATCTCTTTCTCGGCTTCCCAGGTGGCCTCTTCAACTTGTTGGCTTAGCCATAACATGGATACTTCATAGGGGACGAATCTCCAACCACCTTCTTCAACATGGATACTTGAAACACCAGGTGCACTAAAGACATCTCTGGAGGTAGTTCTATCCTGTAATCTACCTGACCAATCCTGTGAATGATTTTGTACGGTCCGACATACCTCGAACTCAATTTCCCTTTCTTACCATACCGCATTATACCCTTCATAGGGGAGACCTTCAAGAATTCCTAATCAACTTCATTGAACTCCAAATACCTACGACGAATATCCGAATAGGACTTCTGATAGCTCTGAGCAGTTTTCAACCGCTCCTTAATAATCATAACCTTATCTATAGCCTGATGCACGAGGTCTGGTCCCATTAACTCTACTTCCCCAATATCAAACCATCTAATGGAAGATCTACATCTCCTACCATATAAAGCTCATCGCGAAGAATATCTACAATCACCGACACATAAGTATATCTTGGCATCACAAAACCCCAGGATTTAGGTAATGTTTTTCAGGGCCTTGCAATCTCTTAGTTCCCTCCCAGCTCAGAGTTCATCTCGTGCTCCATTAGTTCAGGGTTCATCTGCACCAGGTTCTTCTAGTAGTTATTCTGGTTTTCGAGGTCCGCTTCAGTACATTTCACCATTGTCTGAGCGGGGTTGTTTTGAGTGTGGAGTGTTTGGTCATGTGAAGAGGTATTGCCCCTGTCTTTTGGGAGGTCCTGTTCAGCAGAGGAGTCAGGGTACAACTTTTGCACCAGTTACTTCACCACCCGCTCAGCCAAGTTGGGGTGGGGCTCAGGAATCTAGAGGTCACCCTAGAGCAGGAGGCCGATCAGATGGCGGTCAGTATGCTATCCCTGCCAGGACAGAGGCCGTTACTTCAGGCACAATGATCAGATGTATTGTATCAGTATGCCAAATGGATGCTTCTATATTATTTGACCCTGGTTCCACTTATTCGTATGCATCATCATATTTTGCTCGTCATTTTGATATGTCCTGTGAGTCCTTTGTTTCACATGTTCATGTATCTACGCCAGTGGGCGATACTATTGTTCTGGACCGTGTGTAACGGTCGTGTGTGGTGACTATTGGGGTATTTGAGACTAGAAAATGATCTCTTATTGCTTAGTATGGCTTATTTTGACGTGATTTTAGGTATGGATTTGTTGTCCCCATGTCATGCTATTCTGGATTGTCATGCTAAGACCGTGACGCTGGCGATGCCGGGATTGCCGACGATCAAGTGGAGAAGTTTTCTAGATTAGGTTCCCAACAGGGTGATTTTTTATCGGAAGGCCCAACGGATTGTTGGGAAGGGGTGTCTGCCATATTTGGCTTTTGTGAGGGATGTTTGCACTGATACTCCTACTATTGATTCTATTCCGATAGTGGGAGACTTTCCGGATGTGTTTTTTGCAGACCTGTCGGGCATGCCACCTAATAGGGATATTGATTTTGGTATTGACTTGGTGCCGGGTACTCAGCCAATTTTTATTCCCCCGTATTGTATGGCACCAACAGAGTTGAAAGAATTAAAAGAGCAACTTTAGGAGGTTCTTCATAAGGGGTTTATTAGGCCTAGTGTGTCACCTTGTGGTGCACCGGTTCTATTTGTGAAGAAGAAGGATGGTACTATGCGGATGTGCATCGACTATAGGCAGTTGAACAAAGTTACAATCAAGAACAAGTATCCTTTGATACGTATTGATGATTTATTTGACCAGCTTTAGGGGGATAGAGTGTTCTCTAAGATTGATTTGTGGTCTGGGTATCACCAGTTAAAGATTCTTGACTCATTATAAAGACGACATTCAGTACCCGTTATGGTCACTATGAGTTCCTTGTGATGTCTTTTGGGCTGTCCAACACCCCAGCAATATTCCTGCAGCTGATTAACAGTGTATTCCAGTCATATCTTGATTCGTTTGTCATAGAATTTATTGATGATATCCTGTTGTACTCACGTAGCCATGAGGAGCATGCCTAGTATTTGAGGATTGTACTACAGAGGTTGAGGGAGGAGAAACTTTATGTCAAGTTCTCCAAGTGTGAGTTTTGGCTTAGTTCTGTGGCGTTCTTGGGGCACTTGGTGTCTAGTGAGGGGATTAAAGTGGATCCAAAGAAGATAGAAGTGGTCCATAGTTGGCCTAGACCGTCTTCAGCTACTGAGATTCGGAGTTTTCTGGGCTTGGCCAGATATTATCGTCGCTTTGTGGAGGGTTTCTTGTCCATTGCAGCACCTTTGACCAAGTTGACCCAAAAGGGTGCTCCATTCAGGTGGTCGGATGAGTGTGAGGAGAGCTTTTAGAAGATCAAGACTGCTTTGACCATATCTCTAGTTCTATTTTTACCTTCTGTGTCAGGATCTTATACAATATATTGTGATGCCTCTCGGATTGGTATTTGGTGTGTCTTAATGTAGGAGGGTAGAGTGATTGCCGATGTTTCACGCCAGTTGAAGCCCCATGAGAAGAACTACCATGTTCATGATTTGGAGTTGGCAGCCATCATTCATGCATTGATGATTTGGAGGCATTATCTCTACGGTGTGTCTTGTGAGGTATTTAGGGATCATCAGAGTCTCCAGCACTTGTTCAAACAAAAGGATCTAAATTTGAGGCAGTGCAGATGGTTGGAGCAGCTAAAGGACTGATATTACCATTCTGTATCATCCCAGGAAAACCAATGTGGTGGTCGATGCCTTGAGTAGAAAGGCGGTGAGTATGGGTAGCATTGCATTTATTCCTATTGGTGAGAGACCACTTGCATCGGATGTTCAGGCCTTGGCCAATCGGTTCGTGAGGTTAGATTTTTCGGAGCCCAGTCGAGTTCTAGCTTGTTTGGTTTATCGGTCTTCCTTATATGATCGCATCAGAGAGCTTCAATATGATGACCCCTATTTGCTTGTCCTTAAGGACATGATTCAGCATGGTTATGCCAAGGAGGTTACTCTTGGGGATGATGGGTGTTGCGGATGTAGGGTCGGATTTGTGTGCCCAATGTAGATGGGTTACGTGGGTTGATTCTTGAGGAGGCCCACAATTTGCGGTATTCCATTCATTTGAGTGCCGCAAAGATGTATCAGGACTTAAGGCAGCACTATTAGTGGAGAAGGATGAAGAAAGATATAGTAGGGTTTGTAGCTCGGTGCCAAAAGTTTCAGCAAGTGAAGTACAAGCATCAGAGACCGGGTGGATTGCTTCAGACGTTTGAGATCTCGGAGTGGAAATGGGAGCGTATCACCATGGATTTTGTTGTTAGGCTCCTAAAGACTTCGAGGAAGTTTAATGCTATTTGGGTGATTGCGGATCGGTTGACCAAGTCCTCACATTTTATTCCAGTTGAGACTACTTATTCTTCAGAGATGTTGGTTGAGATCTATGTTCGCGAGATTGTTTGCCTTCACAGTGTGCCGGTGTCCATCATTTCAGACCAGGGCACACAGTTTACATCATGCTTTTGGAGAGCAGTGTAGCGAGGGTTAGGCACACGAGTTGAGTTTAGTACAACATTCTACCCTCAGATGGATGGACAATCCGAGCGCACTATTCAAATATTGGAGGACATGATACGCGCTTGTGTCATGGATTTTGGGGGTTCTTGGGATCAGTTTCTGCCGCTTGCAGAATTTTCCTACAACAACAACTACCAATCAAGCGTTCAGATGGCTCCGTGTAAGGCTTTGTAGAGACGGTGTCGATCTCTGGTGGGTTAGTTTGAGTCAGGTGAGGCTAGGCTATTGATGCTTTGGACAAGGTTAAGTTGATTCAGGATCGGCTTCGCACGGCGCAATCTAGATAGAAGAGCTACACTGATCGGAAGGTTTGTGAAGTTGCTTACATGGTGGGAGAGAAGGTACTGCTTAGAGTTTTACCCATGAAGGGTGTTATGAGGTTCGAGAAAAAGGGCAAGTTGAGCCCTTGGTATATTGGGCCTTTTGAGGTTCTTGAGAGGATTGGAGAGGTGGCTTACAAGCTTGAATTTCCTCCTAGTCTATGGAGTGTTCACGTAGGGTTTCATGTTTCTATGCTCTGAAAGAACGTCGGCAATTCATCTCATATTTTGGACTTCAGCACGGTTCAGTTGGATGGTGATTTGACTTATGAATGGAGCCTGTGGCCATTTTTGCTCGGTAGGTTCGAAAGTTGAGGTCGAAGAACATAGCTTTAATGAAGGTGCAGTAGAGAGGTCAGCCAGTCAAGGAGGCTACTTGGGAGACCGAGCGGGAGATGCGAAGTAGATAACCACACCTATTTGAGATTCCAGGTATGATTCTAGACCCGTTCAAGAATGAACGTTTGTTTGAGAGGAGAAAGATGTAAGGACCCGGCCGGTCGTTTTGAGTGTTATAGCCCCATTCCCCCATTTATTCCTTATATTGTGCTCATTTGTTGTTATGTGACTTGCCGGGGTGGTTGGTTCGGTCCCGGGAATGTTTCAGAATGAATTGGAACACTTAGTCCTAAGGTTGGAAGCCTAAGTTGAGAGTTGACCGGATGTTGACTTATGAGTAAATGACTCCGAAATTGAGTTTTGATGGTTCTGATATATTTTTATGGTGATGTTGGACTTAGGAGTGTGTCTGGATATTGATTTGGAGGTCGGTAGATGATTTTGGCTTGAATTGGCAAAAGTTGAAAAAACTAAAGTTTGGAGAGTTACGAAGTTTGACTGAGAGTTGACTTTATGGTTACCGGACTCGGATTTTGGTTCTAGAAGTTGGAATAGGTGAGTTGTGTCATTTATGACTTATGTGCAACATTTTAGGTTAATCGATGTTGATTTGATAGGTTTCAGCATCGATTGTAGAAGTTGGAATTCATTAGTTTTCATTAGGCTTGGATTGGGGTGTGATTCTTGTTTTTGATGTTGTTTGATGTGACTTGAGGCCTCAACTAAGTTCGTATCGTGTTTTTGGACTTGTTGCTATATTTGGTTGAGGTACCGGGGGCCTTGGGTGGATTTCGAACGGTTATCGGATTGGAATTTGGACTTAGGAAGTTGCTGAAGCTGGGGTTTTGTGGTGTGACCGCACCTGCAAGGGGATTGGTCGCAGGTGCTAGCTCGCAGAAACAAGCCAGCGATCGCAGGTGCAGGCTTGAAATAGTTGGCCAGTGGTCGTAGGTGCTAGGAATATTCCATATCTCTAAGCCCGCAGATGCGAAGATGGGTAGGCGTGGCTGGCTTTACAGAAGTGGACGTTTGGGCGTAGAATCGCTTCCCTAGATGCGGACCTTGGAGCGCAGGTGCAGATTTTGAGGGCTTAAGTGAATTCCGCAGTTGCGAAATTTTCACCGCAAACGCTGTCCCACAGCTACAAATTTTTGGCCCGTAGAAGCGAAATGCTTGGGCAGTGTATATGTCGCACCCCTTTTTCTTGCGAAACTGGGTTTCGACGTGTGACAACTCTTTTAAAAATATTAAAAGAGGAGAGTTTTCACCTAATGATTTTAAGGTGCATTAGGGCACCTATTCGCAAATAGCTCTGATTTAACTAGTCCATATTACCAAAGATCGGATAAGGGCTCTATTTTTACCTCAAAGAGAAGGTATTGGGCACTCTTCAAGGTCCACAACTGCGGGTCCCGACCGAAGTTTAAACTATGTGGATTATATTTAAGCTAAGTGATCATATAAATGAATGAAAACATGGAATTTGAAGGTTCTATTATGAACAACTATAAAGGAAATCGGACACAAATCTAACTATATAGGTGATTAATTCAAGTATTTGGAGATCACAAGGTACAACTAGATTAGTCTATATTTGATGATTAATGTAAACATATATAGGGGGGGGGTGGGGGGTCCTATAATTTTTAGCCTACAGGATCACAACGTGCAACATAAATAATATTCTGCAACTCCCTTAAGGTATGGGTTGCTCATATTATTCAGCGGGCACAGACTATCATCTCATGCTACCCGATTATTGTGTTAAACTTGTTTATTTAAAGGCGCTCTAATTCAATTTTAGGTCACATCCTACGCGTGCACTACCCGTCCCATGCCTGTGGTCCAGGAGGCTTTGGACCTACTATTAGGTGGTTCTAGACTCTACTTAGGATGCTCAAAAATGATAAAACTAGCGCACATTCAAAATACACAGGTCTTTACATAAATTCAATAAAAGGCTCAAGTTAACCCCCACACATAAAAAGTGAACGCACGCGACAGTTTAGGCAATAGATAATTTCAAAGTTATGAAGCATTATACTCGTTAAGTCCTATAGGCATGATCTCTAGATGATTATGATTTCCAGTAAAGTGCAGGCAACGTTACAACTTTAGGCTAACGGATTTGCAGATTAAAGGCCTTATAAACCTATAGGCATGACATGTACATCGTTCGTGCAGTGAGGTAATAATGTTGTTCGAAAGCCCAAGATTAAAGACGTTGATCTTATAAACATGCTGTCTAAGACAAGTAATAGCATCCTGTAGGCAGGATTTCTAATGTTTGGCAATCAAGATTCATCTTTGAAATATTTTGTCCCTATAGGCATATTTTCTAGGCAGGCAGTGTGAAAAGAATAGCAACAACGGCAGTTTAATTAATCAATTAAGGTCCTATAGACATGGTATCTAGATGAATATCAATAGAAGCAGGTCTTTATTACTTAACGCAATCATATAGGCATGATATCTAATACATAGCAATGGAGCAAATTGAGCAGATAACCAATAATGTTTGGATCCTATAGGCATACTATCTAATAGCGTATAGAAGTGGAGCATGTGAACGAGTGAAGCACTTAGATTCTTATCGGTATGTTTTCTTATAGTGTACGGGAATATAACATGTTGAGCAAGTGAAGTGCTTGGGTTCTTATAAGCATGCTTTCCATCAGTGTACAGAAATAGAGCATGTCAAACGAGATAGCAAATAAAACATTGAGACCCTATAGGCATGTTTTCTACCCTTTTATGCAAGAATAGAGTACACATGTTTCCCCAATTTCACTAACTCCCCAATTGTTTGTTTACAAATCATTACAAGCGAAAAATAAAGAATACATGCTTAAATATTAAAAACTAAAATGAGTACAGGTCTAATAAAAAGAGCAGGCACAAGGGAGAACAACCCAGCAACGTCGAGGCCTTCAATAATCTTATTCTTCACACAAATGGAAAACCCAGATCTAGGTACACCCCAAACAATTAGAGTGTATTAGGTGCTTGACTCAAACTTAGACACGGACCCGTACCAGGCCTGAAGGGGGGACTAACTTACCCAACAATGCAAAACTTAACCACATGAGTAACAAGCTATACATGGGATTAATTNATTGATTAAACAACTTTGAAAGTCCACACACTTAGTTTTTAGGACTGCAACTAGTAGTAATTTAAACCAAAGCATATATACAATATCACATGGAGTTATATACATAAGATGGCCTCATGCTATGTTTCAAGAATAAGTTCAAAATGACAAGGTGAAACATCACAAGCTAACAAAGAATCCCAAGTAGGCTTTCAGAACAAAATATGATCCAGGATCAGCTCAAATAACTTCAGACATAAGATTTAACAGAAGAACCTTGCAGAATCTCAGACATGAGCAAAGTGAAATAGTAGTTTTACATGGCAGTTCCTAGCATGAGAGTCTAATGCAGGTATGACCACAAATAACACAACAAACAGGTTGGTGAACATGTAACAATTCACTTAATGAGGAATGTTTACATTACTAATCATAACACCGAGGTCTAAACAGCACCCGAACTCATAATAGGCAAGAATATGCTAAATCAAGGTTAACATGATTGGCATGCACTAGGGCTTGACTACACATGGGAGAAGAGGCCAGGTATTGAATCTCATCTTAGAATTCTTAGGCAGTATTTAGGAACACAAGATTAAACAGGGCAGGGACACACATTAGAATTTGCAATTGTCGTAAAAACATGCTTGGCTAATAACATGATAAGAAATTAACTCTAAGAAAGCATTAAGTTATATTCGAATGATTCAATAGGGATTAGAACACCTTCTGGACATAAATTGGTTTATCACAAGAATCCAGAACAAGGCGAAGAGATAAACTCAGAATAAGCAGCAGCTATAAGCATTTGAACACACACACTAGAGTAAATATGTTTAAGAAAGCCAGAATCAAGGCTACAAATTTGGCAAGTTCAGCTACTAGAGAAGTATACAACCTCAAGAATACTTTTAGAGCAGATAGGGATGCAAATAATAGCATGCTGATTCACAAAAATTTCAGGGACATAGATATACAAAGCAGGAACTCAAACAAAAACAGAATGAAATTGCAAGGGCCAAAGGTACTTACCAGTTACAGATTAATGAACAAGTAAACAAGAAGAATAATTTAGCATCACTCCAATAATCAATAGTAGAAGAAAGCAGCAGAATCCAAACCTAGTGCGTCAAAGTTCACAAGGGCTTCAGAGGATCCCCGAGCAATGCTCGCACTAGGAATGCCAATAGAACTAACTTTGGTGGCCTTGGCTTTGAGCCGGCTAAGAACCAAAATTTCAGAACAAAGTGAGTGATTGAGTGAGAGAGTGGTAGCGATAACAGTAGTCAAGTGGTAATTATTCTTGTAGTATTCGTTAAGACTTAGAGGGGAAGCAGGGAAATGGGGGTTTATATAGTATTTAAATTAAGCAAACAAACATGGAAAATTATCAATCAAACACAAAGAAGGAAAGAATATATCACATGCAATCAAAATTGGCAAAGGAGGAGGAGATTCTCAAACCCTAGTTGGGTCTAGACGTGTGAGAATCGAACCAAGAATCAAGGATCCTTCCTAGTATGATGCATATAGACGAGACATCGTCCAAATCCCCAAAGAATCAGAGTCAACCAAGCCATATCTCGGAAGGTAATTATTGCCAAATAAGGCAAGAACTTAGGTAACACCACAGGCGCGTATACACTAACGTAGTACCTCGAAATAGGTAAGTAAATCATGGATTGACTCCATGTTTAGGTTGGAATCGGAAACAATCGGAGGCGGCTGCTAGGGTTTCTTTTATAGAGGATAGCTGAGAGGATTTGGGGACGGCTGTTAGATGGGGAATGAGGATTAGGGTTTGGGGCGGATTAATTAAAGGCGGGAGACAAGATGTCAGCCGTTGATCTCTGGGATGAAAGAAAGAGTGGGGCGGGTCGCATAAAATAGGTACCGACCGGGTTTATTAGAGAGTTGTTTGGTTTTGGGCTGGTAAAGGGTGAGCTGGGGTGTGGACCAAATGTTTTGGGCCACAATTATTCCGAAATTAGCCATGTTTTGGGCTAAAAAATGAAATATACGAAATTTTTTAAAAATAATTTATAATAAATAATAAAAATATTAATGATGCAGTGAAATGATTGGAAATAATAGCTTAGCATTATAAAAATATAAAAATGTTATCTTAGTATAAATAATGTAAATAATGTAGTTATGTATTGAATACAGGCTATTATTGCAAAATCGTATAAATAGCTCGAACAATACAAATGCAATTATATAAAATAAAGTAAAAATATTATAAAGTATATATGTGGGTGTAAATAATAAAGTTGGATGATTAAGTCATCACAACATCATATTAAGGAGTAATTAATAAATATTTGAATAAATTAAATGCAAGAAAATCAATTTTACTGCCTTAAATATTATGAAACATTATAGAAAATACTTATATGATTCTTGTAAATTGGTGATGATGCAAAAAATGATGTTTTGAAAGTATATATGATATTTATAGAAATACGAGGGCACAATTGGGTACCAACGGTTATCCCTCTTTACCCGGTAATAATAAAAAACTTGTTGGGTAAAGAAAATGATGACCAATTTTATCCGATATGAGTGAGGATGATGTGTTTCTTGAAAAAGAATGGGGGCTGAACCATGGTTCCTAGTTGCCTACATATCCCTGGTATTACGGGAATCAGGCAGTGTGTAGTTCTGGATCCAACGACGAATGAAGCCGTAGAGTTATTATGAGAATGGTTATATGTTTCAAGGAAACTTCTTTTGTATAGGATGGTTCCATGACTAACGGATAATTTTGGGCGGAGCTATGAATTCGAATTTGAACATTACGGACTTTTGAGATAAAGGTTTGAACGGTTACGGGAAAAAAGAGTAAACAGTTATTGATTGTTGGCTATGTTTGAGATGATCGAAGGATGTGAATGTTGTGAATGGAAATTAGAGCGAGATTTTATCCTATTTATAGAACGGTTACCTCCCAAGTTACCTACAAAACTTAAAATACGATGAACGCGAATATATACGGGGTTATTACGGAAATTAAAACATGATGTAAATTCCCTTCGGACCATGAGAGTTGTCTTTCGACGATGAGGATGATGTCCTTAGACCATGACGTCCTGGGCCATGAAGCGTATGATAAGGGATTCGCAGGCCATGAGATGGTGTACTCGAGCCATGAGGATAGTGCCTCTGGAATATGACGCCTTTGAATAATGATTTGCAGTTTCTAAAGATACTCAGGCCATGGCATGATGTCTTCGGGTTGTGAGGATGATGCCTTCAGACTATGACACCTTCGGACAATGTGGTAATGTTTCAGCACATGAGATGCAAAGAAGTGGAGATATCAATCGTTTGATAGTAGGAAGAGCTGATGCTTAGTTGTATGCGACAACGAGACAAGGCAACGCTTAGCCTTGTATGTGATGAGGGTGGTGTTTATCCCTATGCAGAGAAAGCCAGTGCTTAGCCTTATGCAATAATGGGGAAATGCTTATCCTCGTATAATGTAATGGAGACAGTGCTTAGTCTCATGTAGGGGAAGGCGTCGCTTAGCTTTATGCAATAATGGAGGCAATGCTTAGCCTTATGCAATAATGGAGGCAATGTTTAGCCTCATATAATATAATGGTGTCACGCCCCGAACCTAGGAGCGAGACAAGCACCCCGTGCCTCACCTAACCTGGCGTACCAAATTGCGACTAAGGGACTCTGAACACATAATGTCATACTTTGGCCATGGGGCCACCTTGCAAGACAATTTGCGAAGCAAAATATAAAACTGAATGGAAACTAGCACTAACTAAATATCAATATAAAGCTAGGCCGACAAGGCCGTCATAGCTACTACAGCTGACAAACCATCAATTTATACAAACCCAACATACTGCACTAACCAACAGGATATGCCTACAAGCCTCTACTGATAGATGTACTGTGATCGGAACAGGGCCCCGACCTACCCATAACATATATACAGATATACATAAGATGTACACAAAACTCTAGTCCTGGCAACTCCGAAAGACGTGGAGCTTNAGGCAGTTATAAAGGCTGTCTTTTTGACGTCCTCTTCGTCCATCCAAATCTGGTGGTATCCTGCAAAGCAATCCACAAAGGATTGGAGTTCATGCGTGGCGCAATTTTCAATCAATATGTATATGTTTGGTAATGGGAAGTCGTCTTTAGGACTTTCTTTATAAACATCTCGATAATCGACACACACTCTGACTTTCCCATCCTTCTTTGGAACCGGCACAATGTTGGCTAGCCAGGTTGGGTACTCGACCACTTAAAGGACTTTGGCTTTGATTTGCTTGGTAACCTCTTCCTTTAAGTTCAGACGCATATATGGCTTGAATTTCCTCAGCTTCTGCTTTACCGGCGAACACATGGGGTTGGTAGGTAGCTCTTGAGCTAATATGGATGTGCTTAACCCAATCGTGATGTCATATGACCATGCAGAAATATCCTCATATTCTTTTAGAAACTTGATCTATTATTCCTTCTCTGACGGTGATAGATGAATGCTTATGCAAGTTTCCTTGACCGTTTCAGAATCTCCTAAGTTAATTGCCTCAGTTTCCTCCAAATTGGACTTTGGTTTATTCTCAAAATTCTCTACTTCTTTGATAATTTCCTCAAGAATGATATCATCTTCCAAATCTTCCGAATCAATTTCCTTGTGTTGAGTTATCTCATTACACGTCACAGTCGTACGTTCATCAGGATATGTAATAATTATGCTGAAACGAATGTAGAAAAATAATAATAAATAAACGATAAGTAATAATGCATTAATAAAACTTAAAATTGTCAACAAGTACGACTCGATGGCTCGAGTAATTATTTCAATACAAAGCACTAAAAATGTCTTAAATGCCCCAAAAACAATTTTAAACATAAACCATGCTAATTCTGCCAAGACTACCCAGGTACTCGGTGAGTCCGGGATGGTGCAACAGTCGAGTTCTTGAGAACGGCTCCTTCTCCCGCTGTCTGAATTGTAAGGTCTTCCTCCTCCTCTTCCTTCTCCTCATCCTCCTCTAACATTGCCCTGCAGTCCATATTTACCTTATCCAAAAATAGCTTCCACATACCGGCCAAAATCTCGTGTTCCTCGGATCCCCAAATCACATCAGTCTAGCGGAATATATGGTGCAGCGGTGGTATGGGTTGTTCCAGCAGATAGTAATCCGTGCGCCACGGTGGTGTCCAATCATGGTATTCTTTCGTAGTATATTCATACTCGATACCAAAGTTTGGGCCATGATATTGTGGCCGTATGGGTTATGTGATCCTCTGAAGCTTTCAGCCAAGACCCTTGCTTGGTTCATATCCGAACCACATCAATATGCTTTCTATCTTATTGCTCCACCATCGATCCTTCTCAATTGTGTTTACCCGTTCAATGATCCTCATGTTCTCGATAACTGGCACAGTCCGGTTGGTATAGATAGGGTTGCTTCCATCCCCGCGTGAATAATTACCTCTTGATGATTCCACTCGAACTTCACAACCTGGTGCAGAGTAGAAGTGACTGTCCTAGCTGCGTGTGTCCATGGTTGTCCCAATAACAAGATGTAGGTAGCAGATATGTCTAGCACTTGGAATTCAACATCAAACCAGGTCGGGCCCATCTGTAGATCAAGGTTGATTTCTCCGAGAGTGTCCCTCTCAGATCTATCGAATGCTCCCACATTCATTTTTCCCATCCATATCTCATGCATGTCTTTATCCAGTCTTTTCAGAGTGGTCAGCGGGTATAAGTTCAGTCTCAAAACTCCGTCTATCATGACCTTGGCAATGAACTTGTTTTCAAATTGCATAGTGATGTGCAATGCTTTATTGCGACTCAATCCTTCCGGCGGTAGCTCATCTTCGTGGAAAGTAATTTTGTGACTCTCCAGTACCTGACCTACCATGTTAGCCATCTCCCCACCAGTGATATCGGAGGGCACACAATCTTTACTTAATACTTTCATCATTCTTGTGCGCGTCTGAATTTTGCAATAGCGACAAGATGGATATTTGGGAGGGAGTCTTGTTCAGGTTATCAACAACAGAGTACTCCCTCGCCTGTATCTTCCTCCAAAGATCGTCAATGCCCATCTCAACGACAGGTGGCTTAGATGCAGCTTCTTTGCTAGTTCCTCCAAGATTCTCAGGTGTGTAAACTCTTCCAGTTCTGGTCATAACTTGCACAGCACTTGTCTCTTACATCTTGGCTTTTCCTTTTCTTCTTGCATACGCAACATAATCCCATAGGACAACATCAGACTTATAAGATTATGTGGGAGCTACTATCACAGTGAAAGGCGTAGCTACCTCTGCTTCAAACGATGCTTAGGTTTGCACCACAATCGGTGAGAGGGTGACAGGAGATATGTTAGGAGCATCCCCCTCTTGAATAAGTCTGATGGATCCCTCCTGATCCCATTCCTCATCAGTTTCTATCACACTCACTCCCTCACCCCTATGATCTGGGAGAGGGTTATTATGAACATTTAGTGCAGCGTCCTTTGCTTGTATAATGTTAGGTGTCGATACAGTGTCTGAATCTTGTCCTTCAATATGCGGCATTCCTCAATGGTATGACCCTCCATGCATGAATGATAGGCACAAGTTTTGTTGGGTTAACTCACTAGGAAGGGTTCTCGATAGCAATAGCAAGAATAAGGGTGACGTGACCAGCGGCCTTTAGTCTCTCATACAGCTAGGCTATGGGCTCATCGATTGGGGTGTATTGTCTGGGAGTTCTACAGTTAAAATTTTGTCACGACTTTGGGTAGTTTTGCCGAGCTGGTGGAGGTGAATGGTAATATGCAGGTTAGGTATTATAAGTATGGTAGGTGGCGGCATGGTATTGGTATTTTAGAAGTGATGGTTGATACGTGGGTGGAGGTGTTTGGTATGTAAGGGGAGACTTACGGCCCTGGGCTACCATTATGGGGCCCACTTCTTTGTTTTTTGAGATGCCTCCTTATTGTAAGGCTTTGTTTGTGGCTTGCAGTGCCTCAAAATTAGTCACCATCCCGCTCTTGATTCCTTCTTCTATTCTTTCCCCTACTTGATGATTTTTGAGAACTTGTGATTCTCGATAACCATCAACCATTCGTAATATTCCGGTTCATGAGCTCTAACAAAGAACTTGTTCATTTGTTCTTCTTCAAGTGGCGGCCTTACCTTGGTAGCCTCTGATCTCCAATAAGTAACATACTCGCGGAATGTTTCTATCGGCTTCTTCTTGAGGTTCTGGATATAGAAAACTCTAGCGCATTCTCTGTATTGAACCTGAATTTGTCCATGAAATACGATTCCATGCTCACCCAATTCGCCCACTTCTTCAGATTCTGACTGATATACCAAGATAATGTGTCTCCTATAAGACTTCGCATGAACAGTTTCATGCGGATTCGTTCATTCTTACCCACTCCTACAAGCTTGTCACAGTAGGTTCTTAGATGCACCTTTGGATCACCAGTGCCGTCAAACATCTCAAACATGGGAGGTTTGTAATCCTCCGGCAGTTCTACATCTTGCTGGATACACAAGTCTTCGTAGTTTAAACCTTAAACACCCTTCTCGCCTTCAACACTCTGGACTCTCCCTGTCAGTTTCTTAAGTTCTTCTACCATGTTTAGAATAAGCACGACATTCTCGGTTAGCTCAGGTATGTATAGGATTTGTTACGGGGTGTGGGGTATGGTTTCCACATATATCGGGTTGCCTTGATAAGTTCCTAGAACTTGGGTATATGGGTGATCAATGATTGAAGTTTGAGGGGGGTTAGGGGTAAGTTATGGTGCATTTTGAAGAGTGTGATAACTGATGGTTTGCGGATATTGGGTCGGGTAATGGTGGTGTTGTTGAGGGGTTTGCACAGGTGGTGGGTTAAGGTTTTGAGACAGTGCGGCATTGTGATACTGGTGCATAGTGGGAAAATTTTGTGGAGCTATAGGTGGTGGATTTTTGTTTTGGGTGTTTTGCGGTGGTGTTTGGTTCTGATGGTTGTGTTTTGCTGGTTGATATCAGGGAAAATTAGAGTAAGGGAAAGGTTTGCCAGATTTCGGACCTGCTCAAGCTCACCCTGCAACTCCAAGATTTTCTGCTTCAAACGTAAGACCAACTCATTATGTCCTAGCGTACTTGTTCCGTGTGAGGTTTCAACTCATTCCCTTTGCATTTGCCTTACGGGTTTCTAGGTGGAGGAGGAGGTGGAGGACCTCTGGATCTAGTGTGGTAAGGTGATGATGCCAAAATGCACGAACAAACCTTTGGGAATGGGAGTAATGAAAAGAAGGAAAAAAAGAAAAAGGTAACCAAGTCAGTAAGACGAAGTAAAAGAGTGTTTGCAATATTTAAGCATGTATCACATAAGGTCATGTAATAATTCGCGTCCTAATTTTGGGGACCTCATTGTGCCTGAGGTAGGCCCAAGCGACACATAGACTTGGAGAAACATTCATGCCAACGCTTGCCTCATTCCATTAGTGCGAAAGTAAGCCAAATCAATCGTTCACTAAATCGACAATAATTATAAAGTCACTAATGGCATTAACCCTTATTACATCGAAATCTAATCTAATCTAGAAAGCAGTAAAGAGCATTATCTTCTAGTCTACTTGGTCCCTGAATGACCTTCCCCATGCTTGGCTCTCTTGAACTCATCAATCACTTTTCCCAGATCGCGCATGTCGAGTATCAAGCACGCCATGGCCAACTTCCCTCCTTCATCTGGATCCATCCCTTGACAATCCCAAAGACTCTTTCTCATCTTCCCCTCTAACTTTATCAGTCCGTGCTCTAGATGTTCCAACCTCTCTGTCGACTTATTTGCAATTTCTTTCCATTCTCTGATCGCTTCTATATCCACCTTACGTTGCTCAAGTTGTTTACATTCAAATTCAAACACCCTTTTTCGTAGCCTCTTGTACTTTACCAGCACCTCAGCCGCCTCATCTATGAGCCTATCCTTCAGATTGACCCTTGGTTTGACATCCCTGGCTATGTCCTCCTCCAGCCATGAGAGATAGTAGTACATATGATCGGCGTGATACCTGTCCGGCTCAATACTCTCTCCTTCCTCGATGATCTTTTGGTTCCACATGTTTTGGGCTTCAAAGTTGAATGGGATGACATCTCCTTTGAAATCTGCTTTATACTGAACCATGTGGGAAACTCGAGGTATGACTTGTTTCCTCCCAACTTGCCTCATTACCCTTATAGGAGCGTAAGGGTAAATGCCTCGCACCCCGATCAGTACTAATTGAGTGGTTCCTTTGGACCTGATGATTAACTCACTACTAGGAAATCATTCAAACACCCAATGCACTTGCTCGTCTATCCGATTGCTAAGGAAACGCACCTAGCCTACAACATTTCCAGGCTTTGCAAACCTATCTCGAATGAATGTCATCTTCTTTGGATGATGACTGGTTATGTAGTCATTCAGTGGCCTTCGTAGAAGCTCCTGGGGATAATCACCCTCTGAAAGTGTTCCAGCAGCCAAACTTGTAGCAAGAGATTACAAACCTCGAAGTGTCCTAACCCATGCTTGCACCGATCCAGACCACGGTACATCTCAGCTAAGATCATCAAGAATATAGTGTATTTTTGCCCCTCGATACCCTCCATTAAGGTCCTGGCGACCATGGCTAAGCGAGTATGAATTCTTGCCCCTTGCATTGGAAAGATCAACAAACCCAAGAAACAGACTATAAAGACATAGACCCGGCGGTGCACCCATCCCAAAGAGGTAATGGCTAGCTCCTCATGACGAAGGCGATATGATTTGCTATGCCCATAACGCTCATAGAGAAATTCAAAGGGGATGTATGATTTCTTCAAACAGACTAGTTCGTCGTTCTTCTTGAAACCCAACATTTTCAGAAAACCGCGTGGAGTGCAATTTTCTGGGACCAATAGTCGTGGACTATCCCATGGTAACTTGGCGAAACCATCTATTTCTTCGAGGAGACAAGTCATTTTTATATTTCCAAATCGAAAAACAACTCTTTTTTCATCCCATAACATGGTAGCAGCCTGGATCAGTCCCCTATTTGGTTGAATGTTTATCAAAGATGGCAGGTTACCTAGTACCCTCCTCACATGGTTTCTTTCATAGGGTGCAGGGTCGTTCCACTAGACAATTAGCAGAGGCGGGATATACTGGACCATACCGAACCTGGGGATTTCGTGCTTTATTTTCTGCAAACAAATAAAAGTTAGCCCTTTCCCCCTCCAGATTCGACTATTTACGCAATAATGATCAACATGTTGTCATGTTTTCTCCAAGTAATACACATAATATGATGGTATACTTTGGGATTATGGAAATCTCATTGGACTTTTGACAAGGCCCATCTAAGCGGGTTGATGCGTTAATGACGTCTCAATCCGAACTAGGTTTAGCATGATGCATGTACATTTCAAATTAGAGTGTGGTTTCTAGAAAGTTCTAGACTGGTACTCTCAAGTGGACAACTTGAGAGGAAAAGTTACGGAACCGTCGAGTGCACCGTTGATCGACTAGTCTACCGCAAATAAGCCTTTCTGGTTTAAAAGGGTATTTTTAGGAAAGCGCGGATACTCATCAAGCGCCGCTATGTTGATAATAAGCACGAGTGGAGTATGATGTTGAGAGCATGCGATTTACAAAAAATAGTAACATGTTGCCAGATATTTGAATGATGAAAGCAGGTAAATGGAGAGAGTACGTACATGTCATAGCAATAAAGGGAAATGGGGAGGAGATATTCCTGTCATAGCAATTTAGACAAATAAAGTAAAATAAGGGAAGGTATGTGCACATCATAGCAATTTAAACAAATAAAGGAAATAAGGAAAGGGAATTACATGTAATCAAATAATCCACATAAGTGAACTTCATCATGGTAAGAGCCTAAGTCAAAATCCCCAGCAGAGTCGCCATGTTGTCGTGCCCCTTTTTCTTGCGAAAGCAGGTTTCGACACGTCACAACTCTTTTAAAGGTATTCAAAGAGGAGAGTCGCCACCTAACTCTTTTAAGGTGTGTTAGGGCACCTATTTGCAAATAACTCTGATTTAACTAGTCTGTGTTACCAAAGATTGGATAAGGGCTCAAATTAACTTAAAGAGAAGGTATTAGGCACTCTTCGAGGTCCACAACTGTGGGTCTCGGCCGAAGTTTAAACTACGTGGATTATAATTAAGCTAAGTGATCATATAAGTGAAGAAGACAAGGAATGTGAAGGTTCAATTATGAACAACTGGAAAGGAAACCAGACAAAAATCAAACTATATAGGTGATTAATACAAGTATTTGGAGGTTACAAGGTACAACTAGATTAGCCTATATTTGATGACTAAATGTAAAGATATATGGGGAGGGGGTCCTATGTTTTTTAGCCTAAAGGATCACCCTGTGCAACATAAATAATACTTCGCAACTCCCTTAAGGTAGGAATTTCTCATATTATTTAGCGGGCACATACTATCATCTCCTGCTACCCGATTACTATGTTAAAGTTGTTAACTTAAATGCATTCTAATTCAATTATAGGTCGCGTCCTATGCGCGCACTACCCGTCCCATGCCTATAGTCCATGAGGCTTTGGACCTACTATTAGGTGATTATAGACTCTACTTAGGATGCTCAAAAAATGATAAAACTAGCACACATTCAAAACACATAGGACTTCACATAAATGCAATAAGCATGTCAAACGAGATAGCAAGTAAAACATTTAGACCATATAGGCATGTTTTCTACCTTTTTATGCAAGAACAGAGTTCACCCGTTTCCCCAATTTCACTAACTCCCCAATTGTTTCTTTACAAATCATTGTAGGCCAAAAATAAAGAATACATGCTCAAATATTACAAACTCAAAATGAGTACATGCCCAATAAACAAAGCAGGCCCAAGAGAGAATAACCCAGCAACGTTGAGGCCTTCAATAATCTTATTCTTCACACAAATGGCAAACCCAGATCTAGATACACCCCAAAACATTAGAGTTTATTAGTTGCATGACTCAAACTTAGACATGGACCCATACCAGGCCTGAAAGAGGGGAACTAACTTACCTAGTAATGCCTAACTTAACGACATGAGTAACAGACTGTGCATGGGATTGATTAAGCAACTTTTAAAGTCCCCACACTTAGTTCTTAGGAATGCAACTAGTAGTAGTTTAAACCAAAGCATATAGACAAGATCACATGGAGTTATATACATAAGATGGACTCATGCTATGTGTCAGGAATAAGCTCAAAATGACAGGGCGAAACATCACAAGCTAACACACAATCCCAAATAGGTTTCAGAACAAAATATGATCCAGGATCAACTTAAATAATTGCAGACATAAGATTTAACAGAAGAACTGTAAGGCCCCGTACAACTTTTCCTAAAAACCCAGATTCCGTGATGCCGAAATAGGTGTAGAGGTTGAAGGAAAATATTGAGCAGAAGTAGGCATTTCTATGGTCCGTGCTGGGAATGCAGAGCCACTCTGGGGACCGCAGAATGGCCGCGGAGTGGAGCAGTCTTTTGGGCCATATTTAATGTCATTTTTGCGGCCCATTATGCGACCGCATAACCATTTCGCGGGCCGCACTCGTGTCGCATATCCCGCTTTGGAATTTTTTGGAGGGAGGTTTTGCAGTTTACTATGTGACTTCAGAACCGTTCTACGATGCATTATGCGACCGCAGAACAGGTCTGCGGACCGCATAGTGACCACAGACCTGGTCAGTTCCTTTCCATTTTTGGCACCCAAATTTCGCGATCATTTCACGGACCGCATAATCATTATACGGTCGCATATGCGACCGCAGAACCTGTTCCGAAGCTTCATTTTTGGATTTTTAAAACCCGACCCTACTTCGCTAAAATAGATATAAGGGGCAATTTTCGAGCAAAAACTTGATACTTTAGAGTGTGAGAGAGAAGAACCCTAGGTCTTCATTCTAAGAGGTAATATTCTATCACCAAGCTCCTAATTTCGAAATATAACTAGAATGGGCAATTAGTAAGGTAGTTCATGGGGATGGTAATGCTTACCTTGCATGCATGTATTCTTAAGGTACGCGGGGAGGTTGTGAGTTAAAGATAGAAAAGAATGGGGTGTGGGATGGTATAGTCTTTCAAAGAAGGCCATGGAACCTTAATACACACATAGTGTTTGATAAAATGCTCAAGTAAGCTAGAATCATGATCGTTTTCCTAATTTTTGGCTCAATTTTGCTATATTGCTAAAATAGATTGAAGTTGCTAATATTTCGGAGCATCTTAGAGTTTTAAGAAGCTCAATTGAGGTATGTTGGTTAAACCCCCTCTTCTTAGAATTTAATCCCATAGTATTCATGAAATCGATGCAAGTTTCAAAATGAACATCCTAGAAATTACTATCCCGAATGTACTTGTTTTGAAAATATATGTGTAATATGTATTCCCATGCTTTCATCATGTTATCTCGTCATCTGAGGAAAAGTTCAAAACATAGAATATGTGCTAAAAATGCCTAGAGTTCAAGTCAAATTCGATTAAAGATTGTTATGCCAAATTGTGTGAAAACCCTCTATGTGCCTTGGATTCTAAATTGCTCACATGTGAAATCAAAAGTCTTGAATGAAAAACTGTGTTGTTGTTGATGATAATAATAATGTTGGAATCTGGAAAAGAACTTGAATCATGAAATACAGCCAAGCGCCAAGAATAACTTTATAATTGCGGCCACTCGTGCCATTGTATTAAAAATATGGGGAAAACATACGAAGTGAGATGACTGATTAAAAAAGGTTGATGTCTCAAATGAGATGGCTTAGCCGATCGGGCCGAGATCGGACACCGTGTAAGAACACGGTAGTATTGTTGATGGAATTGTGAATATGGTTGATGTCTCAAATGAGATGGCCTAGCTGATCGGGCCGAGATCGGACTCCGTGTAAGAACACGGTTGTATTATGGATTGTGGCATATTGGCACTAAAGACCATCCAACCTAATATTGCAGGCATAGACTTAAAAATCTATGTGATCCTTAACTTGATGTTTTAGTGTTATTTA
The DNA here is from genome assembly GCA_000715115.1 of Nicotiana otophora. Classification (NCBI taxonomy): domain Eukaryota; kingdom Viridiplantae; phylum Streptophyta; class Magnoliopsida; order Solanales; family Solanaceae; genus Nicotiana; species Nicotiana otophora. The sequence continues at coordinate 24,946 of AWOL01S0179975.1, forward strand.
AAGCTCATATTGCATTCTTGACTGTTTCCCCCTGTATTATTGTTCATTCTATTGAGACAGTGTTTAGTTTTACATACTAGTACTATTCGATAGTACTAACGTCCCTTTTGCCGGGGACGCTTCATCTTTAAATGGATGCAGGTGGTTCCATAACATATAGTGTTGATCACAAATAGTGCTGCATCCTCTTCTCAGCAGACTCAGTGAGCCCCATTTCATTCCGGGGTCATGTATTGTACCTTTTGTTTATATTGTGGTCACTTTTTGAGGTATACTCGGGGTCTTGTTGTTGGCACCATCTTTACTCTCTTTTGTATCATTAGAGGCTCTGTAGATACTATGTGGGTTGTATATGTGTGTTAGAAAGGTCAACGGACCATGTTGTATTTTGGGCTATTGTTCCACTCAGTCATAAGGATGTATGTATTTTGAAACTTAACAATGATGTAACAAAATGAAACGACTTAGTAATGTATACATGTATGAACTTTCTACTGCCTAACTAATGAGAGCATGCCTTCTCTGGATCATATGTGAGTTGGGTAGATAGTTTTTAGTAGGCTTGCTCGATCGGATCCACTCGGTTGAGCGCCGGTCGTGCTCTCTGAGGTTGGGGCGTGACAAGAACCTTGTAGAATCTCAAACAGGAGCAAAGTGAAATAGTAGTTTTACATGGCAGTTCCTAGCATGAGAGTCTAATGCAGGTATCACCATAAATAAAACAACAAACAGGCTAGTGAACATGTAACAATTCACTTAATGAGGAATTTTAACATTATCAATCATAACACCGAGGTCTAAACAGCACCCGAACTCATAATAGGAAAGAATATGTCAAATCCAGGTTAACAGGACTGGCATGCACTAGGGCTTGACTACACATGGGATAATAGGCCAGGTATTGAATCTCATGTTAGAATTCTTATGCAATATTGAAGAACACAATATTAAATAGGACAGTGACACACATTAGAATTTGCATGTGGCAAAAAAACATGTTTGGCTAATAACATGATCAAATATTAACTCTAAGAAAGCATTAAGTTATATTCGAACGATTCAATAGGGATTAGAACACCTTCTGGACATGAATTGGTTTATCACAAGAATCAGGAACAAGGCGAGGAAATAAACTCAGAATAAGTAGTAGCAATAAGCATTTGAACACACACACTAGAGTAAACATGCTTAAGAAAGCCAGAACTAAGGCTAAATATTAGTCAAGTTCAGCTACTAGAGAAGTATAGAACCTCAAGAATAATTTTAGAGCAGATAGGGATGCGCATAATAGCATGTTGATTCACAAAATTTCAGGGACATAGAGAATAAGATTTAACCTAAAGGAACACAAACAAAAAGAGAATAAAATTACAAGGGCGAAAGGTACTTACTAGTTACATATTAACGAACAAGTAAACAAGAAGAATAATTTTAGCAGCACTCCAATAATCAATAGTAGAAGACAGCAGCATAACCCAAACCAATGCGTCAAAGTTCACAAGGGCATCAGAGGAGCCCCGAGCAATGCTCGCACTAGGAAGGCAGATAGACGAACTCCGGTGAGTGATTGAGAGAGAGAGTGGTAGTGAGAACAATAGTCAAGTGGTAATTGTTCTTGCAGTAGTTGTTAAG
>AWOL01S0180070.1:0-11782 GCA_000715115.1 Nicotiana otophora
ATTCCCGAATATTTTATGAGTTTTTTATACTTATTGTGATTGAGCCGTGAGCTCCTTATTGTGAAAAATATTATTGTTGTTGATTTATTTGGCAAGTTGAAATATTTGGGCACTTGAGGCGCAAATTGTGATATTGATACGCATGCGATGGTATAAGGTCTGGGTGTTAAAACGCATGTGGTGAGATAAGGGTGGTTTGGTACGCGTGGCTAGTAGGGGAACTACTAGAAGTCATGCAGTGTGATAAGGGTGGCTAAAACGCGGGATGCTATTTCGGAAAAAATATTTTCTTTAAAAATTAAATGTGAAGGCTCCCACGGTGATATAAGAAAATGGGATATTGTGAATTTATTTATGATTTGGGACTACGAGGCCGTACCTCGGGAGTGCCCTTGATGATATTTCTTTATGGCTGCATTGCCTTTGGTTATTTTTGGTGTTTTCCTTAAAGTTGTAAATTTTTGTTTTCCTTCCGCGATATGTTATTTGCCCTTATTCTGTGTAGTTAAATTGTGACATACTAGTTACTTGATTCATCCTCATTGTCATTATTATTATTATTATTATTATTATTATTATTATTATTATTATTATTATTATTATTATTATTATAATATTGTTAAACTTTTCTCCTTGTCTTTTATTATTCCAGTAGGGCATGACCTGCCATTGTCACTACTCTACCGAGGTTAGGCTTGGCACTTACTAGGTACCGCTGTGGTGTACTCATACTATGATTCTGCACATCTTTTTGTGCAGATCCGTGTACTTTCTATCAGACCAAGCATTCATGAACTAGCTGTACGAGGGGACTTCAAGGTATATCTGCCAGCGTTCACAGACCTCGAAGTCCCCCTCTATCCCTATTATGTAGTATTTTTCCTTATTCTCTTTAGACTCTGATGTATAGAGATACTTAGAATAAATTCTTAGAAGCTTGTGACTTATTTCTACCGAGTTTTGGGAGTTGAAATTATTTGAATTGCAATTTTATTTATTTCATATTTCTATTATGTTATTCCGGGTCGTGACAAGTTGGTATTAGAGCTTTAGGTTCATAGGTTTTATGAGTCACAAGTAGGTTTAGTAGAGTCTCGCGAATCGGTTCAGAGACGTCTGTACTTATATTTGGGAGGCTATGGAACTGTTAGGAAAATGTTCACTTCTTTGATTCCTTATCGTGCGTAATTGTCGACTTGAAATTCTAAACTCTTGTCTCTGTATTCTCTCACATATTGTGAGGACACGCACAACTGGATTTGATGATCAGACACTCATGCCCCATGTTGGAGCCGCAAGAGGCCGGAGCCGGGGAAGAGGCTGAGCTAGAGGCCGAGGAAGACCATGTGATGCAGCCAGGGCACCTGCATGAGCTGCTGCAGAGGAGCCACCAGTAGCTCCAGTTAGAGAGTAGGCACATGAGACGCCTGTTACTACCCCTGCACTTCAAGAGACTCTTGCCTAGTTTTTGAGCATGTTTGGCACTCTAGCTCAGGCAGGATTGATCCACTTGCTCCTGCCACATCTCAGGCCGGGGGAGGAGCAAGACAGCCGTCGCCCGTACCCCAGAGCCACGGGCCCAAGTTGACCATGCCCCAGAGGTTATACCAGTGCAGCCAGTTGTCCCAGTTCAGCCCGAGGTTAGGACAGCAGTTTCAGAGGGGGAGAAGCTCAAGCTCGAGAGGTACAAGATGTACCACCCCCCACTTTCAGCGATTTGGCTTAAGAGGATGCTCAGGGTTTTCTTGAGGAATGTCACTGTATCCTCCGTACTATGGTTATTATGGATTCCAGTGGGATTTTTTTCACGACATTCCAGCTTAGAGGAGTGGCCTACCAGTGGTGGTGGGCATATGAGTTGGATAGTCCGGCTGAGGCAGCTTCACTTACTTGGATTTAGTTTTCAGATATATTCTTGAGGGAATATGTTCCTCATAGTCTTAAAGATGCATGGCGCACAGAGTTTGAGCAGTTGCGACAGGGATATTGACTTTGGCATTGATTTGTTACCGGGCACCCAGCCCATTTCTATTCCATCATATCGTATGGCCCCAGCATAATTGAAGGAATTAAAGGAGCAGTTACAGGATCTGCTTGATAAGGGTTTTGTTCGGCCCAATGTATCATCTTGGGGTGATCCTATCTTATTTATGAAGAAGAAGGATGGTTTTATGCGGATGTGTATTGATTATCGCCAGTTGAACAAGGTTACAGTGAAGAACTGGTATCCATTACCACGTATTGATAACCTATTTGATCAGCTTCAGGGTGTCAGGGCATTCTCTAAGATTGACTTACCTTCAGGCTATCATCAGTTGAAAATTCGGGAGGCAGATATCCTGAAAACTGCTTTCAGGACTCGGTATGATCATTATGAGTTCCTTGTGATGTCTTTTGGGCTGACCAACGTCCCAACAACATTTATGCATTTGATGAACAGTATATTTCAGCCCTATCTTGACTCATTCATCATTATGTTTATTGACGACATTTTGGTGTATTCCCGGAGCCGGGAGGATCATGAGCAGCACCTGAGGATTGTGCTTCAAACTTTGAGAGAAAAGAAGTTATATGCAATATTTTCAAAGTGTGAATTCTGTCTTGATTTAGTGGGATTTTTGGGTTATATATTTTCGTGCGAAGGGATCAAGGTAGATCCGAAGAAGATTCAAGTAGTGCATAGTTGGTCCAGACCGTCCTCAGCTACGGAGATCCAGAGTTTCCTTGGTTTGGCAGGGTATTAACGCCGATTTGTAGAGGGTTTCTCTTCTATTGCTGCACCTATGACCAAATTGACCCAGAAGGGTGCTCCGTTCAGATAGACCGAGGAATGTGAGGAGAGATTTCAAAAGCTCAAGACAGCTTTGACTATAGCCCCAGTATTGGTATTACCTACAGGTTCAGGGTCTTATACTGTGTATTGTGATGCGTCGCGTATTGGTCTCGGCGCAGTGTTGATGCAAGACGGTAGGGTGATTGCCTATGCGTTCAGACAGTTAAAGGTACATGAGAAGAGTTATCCGGTACACGATCTTGAGTTAGCAGCTATTATTCATGCCTTGAAGATTTGGCGGCATTATTAGTACGGTGTCCATTGTGAGGTTTATACCGATCACCGTAGTCTACAACATCTATTTAAACATGAGGATCTTAATTTGCGGCATCAGAGATGGTTGGAGTTTCTTAAGGATTATGATATCACCATTCTCTATCATCCCGGGAAGGCCAATGTAGTGGCCGATGCCTTGAGTCATAAGACGGAGAGTTTGGGCAGCTTAGCATATTTACCGGTAGCAGAGAGGCCATTAGCCCTGGATGTTCAGGCCTTGGCCAACCAGTTTGTTAGATTGGATGTTTTCGAGCCGAGCCGAGTTTTGGCTTGTGTGGTTTCTCAGTCTTCTCTTTATGATCGTATGAGAGAGCATCAGTATGATGAGCCCCATCTGCTTGTCCTTAAGGACACAGTTCAACACGGTGATGCCAAGGAAGTCACTATTGGAGAAGATGGTGTATTATGGATGCAGGGAAGGCTATGTGTGCCCAATGTAGATGGTCTGCGTGAGTTGATTCTCCAAGAGGCTCATAATTTGTGGTACTTCATTTATCCAGGTGTCGCGAAGATGTATCGGGACTTGAGACAACACTATTGGTGGAGGCGGATGAAGAAAGACATAGTGGATTATGTCGCTTAGTGCCTAAATTGTCAGCAGGTGAAATATGAGCATCAGCGACTGGGTGGACTGCTTCAAAAGTTAGAAATTCCAGAATGGAAATGGTAGCATATCACTATGGATTTATTGTTGGACTCCCACAGACTCAGAGAAAGTACGATGCAGTTTGGGTGATTGTGGATACATTGACCAAGTCAGCTCATTTCATTTCTGTGGTTACTACTTACTCTTCGGAGCAGCTGGCTTAGGATTACATTCGCGAGATTGTCAGGCTTCATGGCGTACCGGTATCTATCATTTGTGACCGGGGTACGCAGTTTACATTACGGTTCTGGAGGGCCGTACAGCGAGATTTGGGTACTCGTGTAGAGTTGGGTACAACATTTCACCCTCAGAAAGACGGGCAGCCCGAGCGCACTATTCAGATACTAGAGGATATGCTTCGTGTGTGTGAGATAGATTTTGGGGGTGCTTGGGATCAGTTCTTTCCACTTGCGGAGTTTACTTACAACAACAACTAACAATCGAGATTTCAAATGGCTCCGTATGATGCTTTATATGGGAGGCGGTGCCGGTCTCCAGTGGGCTGGTTCGAACCGGGCGAGGCTAGGCTATTGGATACAGACCTGGTTCAGGATGCTTTGAAAAAGGTTAAAATGATTCAGGATCAACTTCGTACAGCCCAATCTATATATAAGAGTTATATAAATGGGAAGGTTCGTGATATTGCATTCATGGTTGGTGAGCGGGACTTGCTCCGGGTTTCGCCTATGAAGGGGGTTATGAGGTTCAGAAAGAAGGGTAAGTTGAGCCCGAGGTATATCAGACCTTTTGAGATTCTTGGGAGAGTTGGAGAGGTGGCTTACAGACTTGCACTACTACCTAGTCTCTCTGCAGTTCATCCAGTGCTCCATGATTCCATGCTTCGGAAGTATCACGGCGATCCGTCTCATATGTTAGACTTCAGGTCAGTCCAGTTGGACAAGGATCTATCTTATGTCGAGGAACCAGTGGCTATTTTGGACAGACAAGTTATAAAGCTAAGATCGAAGAGCATTGCTTCAGTAAAAGTACAGTGGAGGGGTCATCCGGTCGAAGAGGCAACTTGGGAGACAGAGCATGATATGCGTAGCTGCTATCCTCATCTTTTCACCACTCCAGGTATAATTCTAAACTCGTTCGAGGATGAACTTTGTTTAAGAGGGGGAGGATGTAACAATCAGACCAGTCATTTTGAGAGTTGTGCCCCATTCCCCAATTTACTGCTCATTCTATACTTTATAGTTGTATCGTGGCTTGACGGGGTAGTCAGTTCGAGTTTAGAGAGATTTCAGAATGAATTGAGACACTTAGTCTCAAGGTTGAAAACTTAAGTTGAAAAGGTTGACCGGATATTGACTTATGTGTAAAGTATCCCTGGAATAGAGTTTTGATGATTCCAATAACTCTGTATGGTGATTTTGGACTTAGGAGAGTGTCCGAAAAATTATTTGGAAGTCCGTAGCTAATTTAGGCTTGAAATGGCTAAAATAGAAATTTAAGTTTGGAAGTTTGATCGGGGAGTTGAATTTTTTGATATCGGAGTCAGAATCCAGTTTTGAAAATTTTCATAGCTCCGTTATATCATTTATGAGTTGTGTGCAAAATTTTGAGATCAATCGGATTTAATTTGATAGGTTTCGGCATCGAATGTAGAAGTTAGAATTTCTTAGTTTCATTAGGCTTGAAATTGGGTATGATTCGTGTTTTTAGCGTTGTTTGATGTGATTCGAGACTTCGACTAAGTTCGTATGATATTTTAAGACTTGTTGGTATGTTTGGTCGAGGTCCCGAGGACCTCGGATGAGTTTCAGGTGGTTAACGGACTAGAATTGGACTCAGTGTTATTGCTGAAGCATCAGCTACTGCTGGTATCTGGTTTCCTTCTACGCGTTCGTGTAGGTACTCCCGCGTTCGCATAGAGGAAGCTTGTGTGCTGCTGGAATTAGGCCTTCGTGTTCGCGATGCATGTTCTGTGTTAGCGAAGCACTGAGATCTAAGGCATGCGTGTTCGTGATTGGGTCCTCGCGTTCGCGTAGAGGAAGGGGCAGATGAGGTCCCAGGCGATTTAGCCTATGCGTTCGCGATAGGCCTACCGCGTTCGCGAAGGGTCGACTGTGTGAGCTTCCGCGTTCGCGATTGGGCCATCCCATTCGCGAAGAAGTTTTTGGACTAAAGCATTTTGTGCTTCGCGAACGCGAGGCAATGGTCGCATCCGCGAAGAAGAAACCCCTGGGCAGAAACTTTAAGTTCTGAAATGGGAGTTCGTCCCATTTTCCATTTTTACCGATTTGGAGCTCGGGGAGAGGCGATGTTCGGGGGATTTTCAAGGAAAACATCGGGGTAAGTATTCTTAACTCTATTTTGGCTAAAGTACCCGAATCTATGGTAGTTTTTCACATTTAATTGGTAGATTAAGTTGGAAAAAATTATGAAAATCCCTAAGTTTAGATTGAAGACTTGAGGGTCGAGTTGATATCGGAATTTAGTGATTTTGGTATGGTTAGACTCGTGGTTGAATGGGCGTTCATATTTTTTTAAATGATTTCGGGTACCGAGACGTGGATGTTTGAGTTAAATTTCAGATTTTGTTGGAAAATTAGTATTTTCATATGGTATTAAATTCCAATAATTTGTATTGACTGAATCTAAATTATTATGACTAGATACGAGGCTTTCGGAGGCGAATTCACTAGGCAAAGGCATAGCGGAGTAAAGAATTTCACGGTTCAAGGTAAGTGACTTGTCTAACCTTGTGTGGGAGAAATTCACTTTAGGTTTGGTATTGATATGATAATTGTGATATGTTGAAAGTTGTGTACGCGAGGTGACGAGTGTATACACGGGCTAAATGTGGAAAACTCTGATTTAAATTGTGTAGATCCCTATTACACATTAATTAAATTATTTTATCCAGTTATATTCATCATCATTGATCTATTTTTTTTTATACTTTAAATTTTCCTAATATTTTTTTCTGGTAATTGCTTTACCTATTTAGTTGAAACTGTGTTTCTTTTATTCTGTGCTCAATATTTAAAAGTTAAATTTCTTAATTGAATTATTATTAATATGAAGTATTTGACATTTTTAAATTTGGTATTGAGGCAACGTGCTAAAAATTATGAAATATTATTTTTGCTGAGTTATTCATTCCCGAATATTTTATGAGATTTTTATACTCATTGTGATTGAGTCGTGAGCTCCTTATTGTGAAAAATATTGTTGTTGTTGATTTATTTTGGCAAGTTGAAATATTTGGGCACTTGACGTGCAAATTGTGATCTATTGTGATATTGATACGCATGCGGTGGTATAAGGTCTGGGTGTTGAAACGCATGCGGTAAGATAAGGGTGGCTTGATACGCGTGGCTAGTAGGGAAACTACTAGAAGTCATGCGGTGTGATAAGGGTGGCTAAAACGCGAGATGCTATTTCGAAAAAAATATTTTCTTTAAAAATTAAATGTGAAGGCCCTCACGGTGATATAAGAAAATGAGATATTGTGAATTTATTTATGATTTGGGACTACGAGGCGGTACCTCGGGAGTGCCCTTGTTGATATTTCTTTATGGTTGCATTGCCTTTGGTTATTTTTGGTGTTTTCCTTAAAGTTGTAAATTTCTGTTTCCTTCCGCGAGGTGTTATTTGCCCTTATTCTGTGTAGTTAAGTTGTGACATACTACTTACTTGATTCATCCCCATTGTCATTATTATTATTATATTGTTAAAGTTTTCTCCCTGTCTTTTATTATTCCAGTAGGGCCTGACCTGACCTCGTCACTACTCTACCGAGGTTAGGCTTGGCACTTACTGGGTACCGCTGTAGTGTACTCATACTATGCTTCTGCACATCTTTTTGTGCATATTCAGGTACTTCCTATCAGACCAGTCATTCGTGAACTAGCCGTACGAGGAGACTTCAAGGTATATCTGCCAGCGTCCGCAGACCTCGAAGTCCCCCTCTATCCCTATTATGATATTCTTTTCCTTATTCTCTTTTGACTCTGATGTATAGAGATACTTAGAATAAAGTTTTAGAAGCTTGTGACTTATTTCTACTGGGTTTTGGAAGTTGAAATTATTTGAATTGCAGTTTCATTTATTTCAAATTTCTATTATGTTATTCTGCATTGATAGGCCTACCTAGTCTTAGAGACTAGGTGCCATCACGATATCCTACAGAGGGAATTTGGGGTCGTGATAATTAGTCTTTGGAAAAGCTTGTCATCTTCTAGTTGAATTAGAACACAAAGCTTTTTGGGCGTTGAAAGCATTGAACTTTGAATTAACAACTTCTGGTAAAAAGAGATTTTCTTAGGTGAATGAATTGGAAGAATTCAGATTAGAAGCTTATGAAAATGCCAAAATTTTTAAAGAAAAAAAAAATATGGTATGACAATTTAATCCGATAAAAAATTTCAAAATTGGAGATCAGGTACTTCTAAACAATAGTAGACTCAGGCTATTTCCAGAAAAATTAAAATCTAGGTTGACGGGTCCTTACAATGTTACACGTTTTACCCCATAGCAATTGAAATTCAACAAACCAATGGAGGAGATAAATTTAAGGTAAATGGTCACAGGTTAAAATTATATTTTGGAGGGCATTTTGAGCAACAACCGCCAGTCACTTTGATAGATTGATTAAGTATACAATTAATAAGTCGAGCTGACGACGTTAAACTCAGAACTATGGTTCCTTACCCATAGCCATTGAGGGATAAACAATAATGTCTCATAAGTCCAACATAGATTTAAATAGTTAAATGCTTAATCAATTGATCTGGTTAATATCCAGACTATTGTACAACCAGAACATCTCATGAAGACCTCTACAAAAACAGAGTCACCTATACAGGAGAAACTCCATGGTGATCGGTATGCCCAAGTAACTGGTTGGTTAACCATTTAATAATGCAATTCATATGTTGGCACAGGTAATTTTCTAGTTTATATACAAACTAGACTTGTTATTTGTATGCAAAAGGTGTGTGGCTGCAGTTTCTTTCAAGCTTTCTTCTGCAGTTGTATATTTGAAAGCCAAAAAGATTTTTACCTCTATATATATTAGATATTTTTCTTTTTTTATAATTAAGTGTTAATTTATCAAAATAAAACTCTTATCATTCTATATCAAATATATATTTTTTATATTTACCACATAACTTTCTTGTTTTTAAGTTTATTTTTACGAAGGCAAGAACACATATCTTCAATACATGGCAAGACATTCTGAGATTGAGAAGCATTATGGTCAAAAGCAAGTAGAACTTATAATCTATATGCTAGAACTTGCCCCAAATGTCTTTCGAGGCAAAATCCTAGACAACACTGATTTTTGAAATATGAATTTAGGCTTTCTTTGTTTAGCTCAGTCTTTTCTAGATATTGCACTATCACGACCCAGTTTTCTCTCTGTATGACGTCGTGACGGCACCTAATCTCTACGACTAGGTAAGCCTAACATTTGCGAAATAATGAAATGAAAACATAAACTTAACCACTAACTGTAATAGTAACAATGTAACTGGGTACCATACCGCCTGGCATGTACAATAACCAACTATTCAAAATATACAGAAATCCCAAAACCCGAAACATCATGAATCACAAACTACAGAAGGAAAGTCTAGTGTCTATATACATCAGAGTCTAACAAAGGAAAAATACAGAAGATAATGGACATGAGAAAGAGTAGAAGGGGACTCCGAGGTCTGCGGACGCGGCAGATATACCTTGAAGTCTCCAAAGCTGTCCCGACTCACTGATAGTGCAGCTGATAAGGAGCACCTGAATCTGCACACGAAAAACATGTGGAGAGAGTAGCATGAGTACACCACAATTGGTACCTAGTAAGTGCCAAGTCTAACCTCGGTCGGGTAGCGACGAGTTCAGGTCAGGTCCCTACTGGTATATATATATATAATAAAACAAGGTAGAATGAAATACCGCAGTAAAATAAAGACTGAAATTTAACAGGAATGAAATCATAGAAGACAACAGCTCGGTACAGAGAGATAACAGCAAGGGATCTCCCGAGATACCGTCTTGTAGTCCCAAATGTAAATGCGTAGTACAAGGGAATCTCCCGGAATACCGTTCCGAAGTCCCAAAGTAAATATGCAGTATAAGGAGATCTCCCGGAATACCATTCCGTAGTCCCAAAGTAAATATGCAGTACAGGAGGATCTTCCGAAATACTGTTCCGTAGTCCCAAAGTAAATATGCAGTATAAGGGGATCTCCCGGAATACCGTTCCGTAGTCCCAAAGTAAATATGCAGTACAGGAGGATCTCCCGAAATACCGTTCCGTAGTCCCAAAGTAAATATGTAGTACAAGGGGGTCTCCCAGAATACCGTTCCGCAGTCCCAAAATAAATATGCAGCTCAAACAATAGAATTATATTTAGACAAAGTACGAGTCAAGGAAAAGCAGGAATTTCACTAAACATGTTGCACGAAGTTCAGATAAGTAATTAAGGCAAGTAGACATGCTATTCTAAGCTAACAGGATACTACACATGCTGATGTAACTCAAATAAGAAGGAAACATGTTATTACTTAGCAGAAATTTGGTTTTTTACAACAATTAGCCCCTGTACGTACTCGTCACCTCACGTACACGGCGCTCACATATCAAAACAGTACCAAATCCTAAGGGAATTTCCTCCACACAAGGTTAGGCAAGCCACTTACCTCGAACCAAGCACAATCCATCGGTCACAATGCTTTCCCACGAGTATCCGGCTCCAAATGGCCCAAATCTAGCCAAAAGCAATTACATATCATAAATACAACCATAATGGACTCATCTAATTAATGAAATTAATACTTTAACAAAACTTCCGAAATTCACCCTAAAAAGTCGACCCGAGCCCACGTCTCGGAATCAGGCAAAAATTACAAAATCTGAAATCCCATTCACTGACGAGTCCAACCATACCAAATTTATCAAAATGCGATCTCAAATGACCACTCAAAACCCCAAATCAAACTCTTCAAATCCCTAGCCTCCAACTCCCAAGTTCCACCTTAGATACACACTAACTAGGTGGGAAAATAAATGGGGAAGCAAGATTATTGATATAAAATAAGCACAAGGGACTTACCTCAAGAAACCCCTCAAAAATGCTCCTAAGAAATCGCCAAACCCGAGTTCCAAATGTTGAAAATGAGCAAAAATCGCGAACCTTTGCATTTAAGTGTTCTGTCCAGAAATCTCGCACCTGCAGACTCTCTGTCGCATCTGCAACGACGCACCTGCGGAAATGCCATCGCAGGTGCGGATTCCACTTAGAATCCCAGGTTTCGCTCTTGCGACTATGCGATCGCATCTGCGACTATCACAGGTGCGGAAATGCATCGCACCTACGGTTCCTGCCCAGCTCCTTCTTGGCCGCATCTGCGGCTCCTCCTTCGCACATGCGATCCCGCACATGCGGTCTCCCCTCCGCAGGTGCGAAAACACCATAAACTAGAAACTCTTTAGCAACTAGCCTAATCCAAATTCAATCCGTTAAGTATCCGAAACACACCCGAGGCCCCCGGGACCTCAACCAAATATACCAACAAGTCCTAAAACACTATACAAACTTAGTCGAGCCCTCAAATCAAATCAAACAACGCTAAAAACACGAATCACCCTCCGATTCAAACTTAATTAACTTAAAACTTTAAACTTCTACAACCGATGTCGAAACCTATCAAATCACATCCGATTGACCCCAAATTTTGCACACAAGTCGTATTCAACATTACGGACGTACTCCAATTTTCAGAATCGGAATCTGACCCCGATATCAAAAAGTCCACTATCGGTCAAAATCTTCAAAAATTCAACTTTTGCCATTTCAAGCCTAAATGAGCTACAGACCTCCAAAACACAATCCGAACACGCCCCTAAGTCCAAAATCACCCAACGGAGCTAAGCAACCGACGAAACTCCATTCCGAAATCGTCTTCACATAGTTTTGACTATGGTCAAAATCCTAAGACTTAAGCTTTCGTTTTAGGGACTAAGTGTCCCAAAACACTCCGAAACCAAAAACAAAACCTCCCGACAAGTCACA
>AWOL01S0180076.1:0-24790 GCA_000715115.1 Nicotiana otophora
AAATGTTCTGTATGATGATTTTGGACTTAGGAGCATGATCGGAATTTTATTTGGAAGTCCGTATTGAAATTAGGCTTGAAATGGCAAAAAAATAAGAACTTAAAGTTTGGAAGTTTGATTTTATATCGGGGGTCGAAATCCAGTTCCAAAAAATTTTCATTGCTCCATTATGTAATTTATGACTTGTGTACAAAATTTGAGGTCAATCAGACTTGATTTGATAGGTTTCGATACCGAATGTAGAAGTTGAAAATTCTTAAGTTTCATTAAGCTTGAATTGGGGTATGATTTGTGATTTTAACGTTGTTTGATGTGATTTGAGGTTTCAAATAAGTCTGTATGATATTTTAGGACTTGTTGGTGTATTGGGTTGGGGTCCCGAGAGCCTCGGGTGAGTTTCGGATGGTTAACAGATCAAAAGTTGGACTTAGCTACTGCAAAAGCTGTTGCAATTTTTCTGTTGGAAATGCTCTCAAAATCGGGCTCCTTGTCAAAATCGGACTCCATGTCAAAATCGGGCTCCCTGTCAAAATCGCGCTCCATGTCAAAATCGGGCTCCCTGTCAAAATCGGATTCCTTGTCAAAATCGGGCTCCCTGTCAAAATCAGACTTCCTGTCAAAATAGGGCTCATTGTCAAAATCGGACTCCCAGTCAAAATCGGGCTCTCTGTCAAATCGGGCTCCCTGAGAGATCTGTAAGTTATAAAAACAAGGGATTTCGTCCCATTTGCTATTTTTGACGAATTGGAGCTTGAGGAGAGGTGATTTTGATATATTTTCAAGAAAAAATATTGGGGTAAGTGATTCTAACTCGGATTTGGCCAATATATACGAATATATCATTGTTTTCACCATTTAATCAGTGTTTTGAGATAGAAATTTGAGAAAATTTTAGAAATCTCATAGAAATAAATTTTTGAGATTTCGGTATCTTTCCGGAGTCGGATTTGAGTGAAACTGGTATGGTTGGACTCGTAATTGAATGGGTTATCGGATTTTATAAGTTTCGTCAGATTTCGAGACGCGGTCTCCACAGACAATATTTGAGCTAATTTCGAATTTTATTGAAAAATATAATATTTTCTTCTGAAATTGAATCCTACAATTTTTGTTGACCGTATCAAATTAATTATGACTAGATACGAGTCGATCGGAGTTGGAAAAGTAAGGAAAAAGCATAATACTTGATTAAACTGGAGCAAGTCGAGGTAAGTGACTTGTCCAACCTTGTGTGAGGGAAATTTTTCCTAGGATTAGTATTGATGTTATTATTGAAATGTGTTGAAAGTCATTTACACGAGGTGACGAGTGTGTACACGGGCTAAATGCGAAAGATTATATTTTTAACTGTGTAGATCAATCGGAGGTACGAACTTTCTTTTTCTAAATAATGTCAAATCTTTCTAAACTTGAATTTGTAGCCCATATAGAACTGCCTAAGAAACACCAATTAGGGCATCCCAATATAAACTTGTTTATAGGACGGCATGTCACTCGTCGGTGGAACTTGAACATAAGGCATATTGGGCGATTTAGAAGTTGAACATGGACTTTGAAACCGCGGGCGAGAAAAGGCTCTTCCAGTTGAATGAGTTAGATGAATCTGGTTTGCACTCTTATGAAAATGCCAAGCTTTACAAGGAGAAAACAAACGGATGGCATGACAAGCGTATCAAGCCGCGTCACTTTGAACCTTGCCAAAAGGTACTATTGTTCAATTCCAGGCTTAAGCTATTTACTGGAAAGTTAAAATCTAGGTGGTCAGGTCCATTTGAGGTGGTAAGAGTCACTCCTTATAGTGGAATTGAGTTGCGCACTTTAAACGGTGAAAGAAAATTTTTACTGAATGGGCAAAAAGTCAAGCAGTATTTAGGAGGTGTCATTGATCGTCCGAAGTCAAAACTAATACTCATTGATGAGTAAACAAGGCCCTGCGTCCTTCCGCGATATTAAATCAGGCGTTTGTTGGGATGCAACCCAATTTTAGTGCCTTCGTAGCTTAACTTTTCGTTTGTTTTTTGTTAGAGTAGACTAGAGTTCTTGTTTTCTTTGTAGTCGTAGAAATCATATGTAGGAATGGTGTGGTATGTGTATAATAGATGTACTAAGTGCTCGGGGGGATCGGAGATTTCTTCAACAAATAATTCGAGAAAAGTAGCATCCATTGCTACTTGGAGCACACAAAACAGGTGTCCAAATTCCCCCAGCACCAGGCCTAGCACGCCGCGCTAGGCGGGGGCCAGGTAAGTTATACTTTTTTTTATAGTTTTTTTTCTTTATTGTTTTTAACCCACTCCAATAAAAACCGACCCAATTACCCGTTTCTACTCACCCCTTAACCATCTCCTAATACCCATACTTATTCCCCAGCAAATTAAAATAACTCTAATCCCTTAAATCCCTCTCTTACCTGTATCCCTATCTTTCTCTCTCCCCGCTACTATTTCTCCTTCTTTATCAAATTTTCTATTTTCTCTCTTGCATTCATCTCCAATCCCCCAAGTATGTTCCTCATTCTCCCTTTTCTTTTATTTTGTAAGTTATAATCCCTATTCCAAACGCCCCCAACCCCTATTCCCCCATAGTTTTTCTTTAGAACTTGTTTTCTATGGTGGGTGGCCCTTATGTGCAAAGAAATGTGGTATGGGGAATTCTAGTTTCTCTCTTGCATTAATCTCCAACCCCCCAAGTATGTTCCCCATTCTCCCCTTTCTTTTATTTTGTAAGTTATAATCCCTATTCCAAATGGCCCTAACCCCTATTCCCCCATAGTTGTTCTTTAGAACTTGTTTTCTATGGTGGGTGGCCTATATGTTCAAAGCAATTAGTTGTGAAGTTGTTCTACGGAGTAGTAAACTAAAATCACCTCAACTTCGTTTAAAATTTGGGAGAGCCTCTATATTCCACCATTGTTGAATTGAGCTGAACACTTGATGTCCACCACGTGTTTGATAAAATACTCGAAAGAGTAAATTGTGTATTGGTGAAGTCTGAGTTGCTGAGTGTATTTGTATGTGATGTTGGGCTAAGTGTGGGGTGTTTGGGGATGGTTTTACATAACCCGAAGCTTTTCTTTAATGTTCACATGCCATACCCACACTATCCACACCCTGTATCATGTATTATGTTGTATCACTTTGTTATAATTAGCTAGTGTAGTGTATTAGTTGTAGATATTGGGGACCATGTGTTGGTTGCTTACATGAAGGCTAAGTCACTTTGACATGTTCGACTACTTGATTTGTGTGGCATAGTAAGTGAATTATAATTGTGTGGCATGGGAAATTCTTGAGTACCCATTGCCTTGTTGTGCAACGTTTGTGTACTTTTGAACCACTATTGTGATTATATTACATACAGCCTTCGGTTTTAATTGTGGGGTCATCTTTGACTCTCACGATAACCTTAGGTAGATTTCGTGATTCATTCTCACATTCATGTTTATTGTGTTGTAGGTTGCAATGGCTCGTGACGGTGCTAACAAGGCAAAAGGAGTAGGGAAGTCCTCTACTACTGTTCCCCCTCCTAAAAAGTGCAAGCAAGGTGAAGGGTCATCTCGGCAAGACAAAGGGAAGAAGGTTGCCAATAGGTCAAGGAGGGAACCATCGGGACCACGACCCCAATTGGATCTGGTTCGGGAGGAAGCCATCTAGTGGTATCAGAACTTTGAATCTTATTGGTGGTATGTCTCTGAAATGGGGATTATTGTGACCACCATGGAGAAGAATTTATCTGATGTGCTAGCCAGGTTGAGAGATATGAAGATGGATAAGTTCCTTGAGTGCCCGGGCCGTGAAAATTTGAGCATGGTAAGGGAGCTATATGCAAATTGGACTGAGCATCGGTTCATGTCGTGGGTTCGAGGAAAGGAAGTGCCATTGGACAGGTCGTCCTTATGCAAAATTCTTAGGAGTTGATTACCCTAACCCGGGGAGGCCGCAAAAGTTTGTCAAGTGACTAAGCTACAAGGCTATTCATCACGCTCTATGTGTCATTGATTCTAATGTAAAATGGACAAGGACTAAGGGTGATACACATCTTGAGACGATCCGATTTAACTTCAACAAAACTTCCAAGGAGTGGCAGAACTTTGTGTAGGCCAGATAGATGCCGGTGGAGCACAACAGTGAGTGCACTCGAGTCCGGGTGTGTTTGATATTATTTCTTATGACTGGGAGACCCGTCAATGTGGGTGAGATCATGTTAGGATAGATGGCCCCGCACACTGTTTGGGCAGAAAATAAAAAGATTCTCTTTTGGTAACCTGTTGACACAGTACATACTCTCTCGTGAGGTACCTGAGTACCCTAGTTATGATGAGGTGGTGGAGGCACCAAACATATTGATGGACATTACTTATTGGAGTCTACGTCCAAGCTGAGCCAGGTTGTGGAATGAGCAGGATGAAAATTTTAACAAATATTTATATAGCTCCCTGAATGTGATAATGAGCAAGTTGGATGTGACGGATGAGGAGCGTATGTATCTACGCAATGATCTGTCCAGTTCTTCAAAGGAAATGTTGGGGATTGTGCCTAGCAAACCATTCACCCATCGAAGTAAGTAAATCAAAATGTTAGGGATTGTGCATAGCAATCCATTCCGTTAAATTTTCGTCAAAAGTAAATCGAAGTAAGCACGGGAATGAGATTATTTTGAGATTATAAGCATTTTGCTATTTCAAACAAGTGATGAGTAAATTCGTGAAGGTGAGAGGGTATGAAAAATCGAAGAAAATAAATTCCGTCGAAGTTGGACATTTTGGGATAAACTACGGTCCAAGCTATAATACCCCGGTATTTATTGACTTGTGCCATACAAGGTACCATATGACCATGATAGTAAGGTGTATAAAGTATGTTAAAAGTGAGTAGTATTTTAAGTAAGTTGAGATAATTCTTTATTATGTGGGTAATTGGTTAATTATGAGATTAGTGAGGGAATTAACAAATTAATTAAGGAATTAAGTGGAATATTTGTTGAGTGGGAAATTTCCCCCAACGTCGCATCCATGTAAGAGCCATTAGGTGACTCTTAAATAAATTTGCAAGATGGCAACCTTTAAAGAGATAAGCACTTTATCTCATTTGGTTAACAAATGTGATCAAGAATGCCAAAAATGTTACGGCCATAATCATTTCCTTGCTTGTTGTAAGCAAACATCCAATTCCTACTTAATAATATTATGCATAAACTTTAAAGGGGAATGCTTATATTTGCTAAGTTATGGATGAAGCTACAACAAATTCATACGAGATTTCATAAGGTAATAGCAACGGAATTTTGATATTCTAAGGGAGTACAGTGCAATCTTTCTCAAAAATATCATATGGAGTTTTTCCTACTTCGATCCGCCGTTACATGTTACTGCAATTGACGTGTATTGGAGATTGTCAAGAGAATCGGCTCAGGTATGTTAAGGTTAAGCCCTTCTTTCATTTTGGCATGATCTCGTAACTACATGTGTTTGAGAACGAGGCATAAAGAGAAGTTCATACTCCCGAATTTATATATATTATCCTAGTCTCATAAGTTACAGTATTCTTCCTTATCGGGACTTTATATTCAATTGAGTATTGTCTTCTTCCAATCAAGAGAGTCGAGGGTCTATATATATACAATATTACAGTATTTTTGCCACCATTGAGCTATAATCGGTGGGCAAGCCCCTATTGGGCAACCCTTGATCAGATAGTAAGTTCTATACCAAGCCTACTGTGGTCGAGCGCCTATGAGCGAGCCCAGAATGGCCGAGATACAGAGCCTAGTATGGCCGAGCGCTTATTAGAGAGCATACTACGATAGAGCAGTTACATATACCGAGCCTTATAAGGCCGGACAGTTATTTTACTTACTATATTGAGAGAGTTGACTCAGTATCAGCAGGCAAGCATATCTTCAGATTATCTTTGACTCCCAGTTACTTTCAGTTATTATATTATCAGCTCAGTTTCAGCTTTCAGTTATTTTATTGCCTTACATACTCGGTACATTATTTCGTATTGACGTCTTTTTTTCTAGGGACGCTGCATTTCATGCGTGCAGATTCAGACAAGCAGCTGAGTAAACCTTCTCAGTAGGTGTTACCCGAGTTCAGCTTGATCGGTAAGCTCCACGTCCTTCGGAGTTGCCGGGTCTAGAGTTTTGTGTACATCTTGTGTATATATGTATATATGTTATGAGTAGGTCGGGGCCCTATTCCAATCACAGTACATCTATCAGTAGAGGCTTATAGACATATCCTGTCAGTTAGTACAGTATGTTGGGCTTGTAGGCCTTGTATGTATATTTGGTTGGTTTGTCAGTTGTAGTAATTATGACGGTCTTGTCAGCCCAGCCTTATATTGATGTTTAGTCAGCGTTAGTTTCTATTCAGTTTTATATTTTGCTTCGCAAATTATCTTGCCATGTGGCCCATGGCCAAAGTATGACATCATATGTCCAGAGTTCCGTAGTCGCAAGTTGGTACGCAAGAATAGGTGAGGCACCGGGTACCGGTCTCGCCCTCAGGTTCGAGGCATGACAAAGGGCTCAGATGATGAGGATGATATTAGTGCTGATGTCAGGGGCCAATGGCTTTGGTGCCCTTGGGAGTAGATGATAATGAGCCTGGAGCTTCTACTGGTGGCGCTCTGAGGATGAAGGATCCAAGTATGGCCCCATGGGTCCGACTAGCAGGGAGTTCTTCTTTCCACCTGACTTTATTTTGAATTCTTATATGCATTGGGGACTATGCATAATATAAGTGTGGAGTGGGGGAACTACTTTCTATAATGTAATTGTATACAACTATTTTTTATTAGCTTTTTTTTTACAACTCATAGTAGGCATAGTCTAGTTTCTTAAGAAATGTTTTTTTAGGATAGTTAGGCAGTGTCCCTTGGTTTTTCTTTGGACTCCGGTACTTTTTTAAGGGTGTATCTTGAACCGGGTATTTTTTTTTATTTTGTTAGGAGTAGGATAGGAAGAAGACTAAGTTGCTCTGAGATACCTGTTGACATGTTTGGTGCAGTCACATTAGGCTATGGCATGCGGTCTGTCTTCCTATTATATTTGATTTGAATTGTGATTCCTTAGTAATACAAATAGCCTACTTTGTGATGCCTTTTCTCAGTTGTTTAACTTGTATGTCATCTAGTGCATTATGTCTTAAAATTCTCAACTATATGTGCTTGCTTGACTTGAGAGTTGAGCATAACCGTCTTGATTGAGTCATGTGCAATGTATGTGTGAGGATTTGTGATATTTTGTGCTATTCTGTGTAGTCTAGAACTTGCCCAGTGTGTTAATCAAAGAGAAATCATTAAGTTGTGCTAGTATAGGAGATGACATAGGTGTTTCTTACTTGATCATAGATATGCTTGTCACTTACAAATAAAAGTTTCCCGTTGCTAGCCCTTTGAGCCTATAGACCTTTTCTTTGGCACCCCACATTACAAGTCGTATCCCAATTTTATTCTTAATTTGAGCTTGTTGAACCTTTACCTCCAAAGGCACTTGGGTACTAAAGGAAGGTGAGAGTTTGGGAAGTAGCTTTCTAATGGAACCATGGAAGGGCCCATAAGGTGTACTAAGTTATAAAAAGATCACTAGCCGATGAACCTTAATGTATGCAGTGTGTGTAGAATAAAAAGAAAAAAAAGGAAAAAGAGAAAAGAAAATTGCAAGAAAAAATAAACAAATAATGTTGATGGTCAAAAAGAATAAAAACACACACCTACTAATCTTACTAATTCATGCTAATGGAGATGTAGAAGTGCTTAATTGAAGAAAGGGATTGTGTATGGTTTGTGGCGAGTGAATTAGTTGAGAAGAAAACGTGATCGATTCTTGAAGGTAGTGTATTAAAGTGTTTATGAGGGTTAGTCACTATTCCTAAATGTGTGAAAACGTGATCGATTCTTGAAGGTAGTGTATTAAAGTGTTTACGAGGGTTAGTCACTATTCCTAAATGTGTCCTACCCGTCCCTTAGCATACATTACAACTCATAAATTCCTAATTGATCCTAGACTTGGCTAGCTTAGATTAGTAAAGATGTACACTACGGGCAAACTTATGGTACGACCACGGGATGCACATGAATTCTTTGTGAGAGTGAGCGACTTTTGTTCAATTGTGTGATGTCCTTAATTTATGTTCAAAGTCATATTTGAATATGTGAATTATTTTTATATTCACTCTCTTATTTTTTGGTGGGGGCACATGATCTCATGATGGATTGGTAATGTTGTGAACTTCTCTTGTTGGGTGAGTGCGCGACTTAAGGGTGCTTAGTGGTAATGAGTCGGCTCTTGAGGTAGGATGGTTGTGGATAGGTTGTTGGAATTGGTTGAATTTAATTATGTATACTTGGGCATGTTTAAAACGGGAAGAATATGAATTTGATATGTTCATGCTTCATTACCGGTATCGATCATAGCCAAGGGTAGAGTGTATGATTCAAAAAAATTGAGTTGCTCCTCCCTAGTTGAGATATATGTTGTTGGGGTGTAGTTTATAGTTCCATTGCTCAAGGGAAAGTAAGAGTATAAGTGTGGGGTATTGATTTTCGGTTTAAAATATGTATATTTATATGCATATTGCCTCGCATTTTACTCATATTTCATAGATTTCGGATGTCTGGTGTAATAATTTGTGATATTTTTATGTGTAGGAATCATCCGGAGGCAATGTGGAACGAAGGTGAGTGATTTAAAGAAAAAGGGGGACAAAATAGAAAAAATGCCACAGAGTAGCGCCCAAGCTAGCGTGGGTCGCTACCTGTGGCGCATAAATCAGACCATAAAATTTCCTAGCGCCAGGGACAGTGCCCCACACTACCCTGGGTGCTGGGTGATGGGAAAGTTTCCTTCCTCGATCGTGACAAGGTTATTTCGATCCAAGACACCCCCAACTCGTATAAAAGCAAGTCTAAACCAATTTTTTAGGAGGAGACGCCACTTTGCGAGGAAAATACACATATGAAACACTCGGGAGCAAGAATTCTCAGGTTTTCCTCATCCTTCTTAGTATTTTGAACTATTCAACCTTTGTGAAATTGTTTTAATTTTCTCATGAGTGGATAAAACCCATAAGGATAAAACCCATAAGGTCTGCGGTTGTGATTTAACTATGAATATTGTTGTTTGAAGTTGACTTAACCTTGATTATAATTTGCTAATACATGATTGTTTCTTTAATTTTGGATTAATTGCTCAATTGTCTGGCCAACAGTTAGGTTTTATTTACTATCTATGCTATGCTTGGGAAAGCTACGTCTAGAGTAGAGAAGAATTAAAGAGGGCGTGATCTTAACTTTGAGTGGGGGGCGGATTTGTGGTTGGGATATGAATATGCCTAGTCACCATGTTCAATTGAATATCGTAATCTTAATGCGTTCTTGATAGATTGATTCAATAGGAATATAGGCGTTAATCTATTTTAAATAGGCGAGTAGTAATTCGGAAGAATACTGCGAGAGTAATTATTCGATTAATTAACAACCACGAGCGAACTGTATGAAAGAGAAAGTTAATTAGAACGCAATATGATTGGTGAATCAATCACAACCCTGAAATATTCATCTCTACTCAATACACAACAATTATTTTGCTGCTTGATTAATTAGTTACTTGTTACATCTGTTGCTTAGTTTAATCATACTTTTGAATACTGATTAATTAGTTACTTGTTACATATGTTGCTTAGTTTAATCATACTTTTGAACACTGATTGACTCGACTAAATAACAATATAGTTGAATTTAATGGGTAGTTAACACAAATCTCTACGGGTTAGACACTCGACTTATTATTTTATTACTTGTACGACCATGTATAATTGCGTGTGCGTTTGGGAGCATCACATATCATCTTATATATTGTACCAGTGACTGAACAGAGATTTTGAGTAATTGTACACACACATACACACGGAGATAGTCTTTTCAGTACCTTATACTTGATCACATTATTGTTCTGTACTGTTGGATTTATGAAACTGTACAGATTATAGCAGGTATTATTTATAATTCTTGCTTCTTTTACCTCGCAGAGGTTAGTTACGATACTTATTGAGTATATTAGGTCGGTTGTACTCATACTACACTCTCCATTTAATAGTGCAGATCCAGGTGTGGAGACCGGTTATCAGCGGTAGATTTGCTTATTAGAAAGAGCTTTGAGAGGCGAGATAGAGCTACATTCTTGGCCGCAATTTTGACTTGTCTTTTCTTATATACTGTTATTTCAGTTCAGATAGTATTGATATTTAGTTTTTCAGACTTGTATTCCGGTGCAGAGCTCACGACTCCGTATTTACCAGTTTCTGGGGGATTTACCTTGTATTAGCAGTATTTCGTATATTGAGATTTCAGACTTATGCTATTTCTATAAATTTCGTAGTTCTGCTTCTTTATTGCTATGTTTCGGCTTGCCTAGCCGGTGTGTTAGGCGTCATCACAACGGGTTGGAATTTTGGGTCATGACAACTATGAATACTAGAAGTCCATATCTTACGCAGCCACACGGTAAGGACAGAGCGAACTATCCGTTCCCCTTTTACTAAAGAATATAGTGCGCGCTGCAATTAGTGGCATACACTAATTTTTGGGGATTTTCTCTTCTTTGAGTGCCCAAAAAGAAAAAGAAAAAGAATTCCATCTCCTCTTTATCTTTTGGAACAATTTTCTTCTTTTCCTTTTTGCTATTCATTCTTGGCAAGTGATTGTCGTAGATTCTAATTTACGATGGCGATTTTGATTTATGCTGTGGATGTTGTGTGATACCTTTCTTTGTGAACTTTCCGAGCTTGCTACTTTAAGGGCTTTAGGACTTGTGGACAGCTGCTCCTATTGGCAGTGGCGATTATCTTTTCTAAATAGTACCATTTCTCCATTTTCCTTTCCTCGAGTTTTCGTCATTACTTTTTCAGAAAAAGTTTCTGTATTTTTGTTTTTGTGTTAGCACCAAACGTAGCTGTAAAAATACAACAATGAAATCAGATTATATCATATCTTTTGAAAACAGAAGGGGTATTTTATGTGTTTTGTGTTCAGTAATACAGACGCTTGCAATATTCAGATCACCGGCTATCTTGTGATTGCAGTTGTCAGTTAATTTTCCATATTATTGTTTGTCCTGCAGGATATATGCATATTCATTACGGCATATTAAGGACTATGTCGTCTGAACTAACTAGTTGGAATAACTACGTATTACACTAGCCATAGGTATATCTAAAGGTAGTCTGCAGCTGCTGAAAGATGTATTAGAAAATAGACCTTGAGCTTTGATACGAGAGATTAACACCTCCTGCATGTCTAGAGCTGAACATTTGAAACATGTCTAGAATTCTTCTCTCTTCGTGTAATTTTATAGAGGAAAACTGTTAAAAAGACAAATGCAAATTGGGATAAAGACATTGGTGGATGCTACTCTCCCGGCATTATTAGAAGTACTTGCATCAAATAATCACTATTTTGAGGAAATGCAACTATTTAAAAGGAAACCACGATATATTCAGTAGTCATGAGTCATGAATTTGACGTCGTTCATACTAATAATCGAGTAGCATATATGATGTTTCCTCCACCAAGCCGTTTCGCAGTGATATCTCCCGTGACTTTGCAAGTTTTACATTTCAATTCCCTTATACGGTAAGAAGGGAGTAGTGATGTATGTTTAGTGGTGAATTAGGAAAAAACGAAAGATTTCTCCTTTCCTTTGTATGAAAAAACTTAAAAACCCAAATGGCATGGCCAAACTTAAAAGATGCTTTGTACATTAATTTAAATGAAAATAAGGCCATGTGCTAAACATAGAGGGTACTCTGTTATAATATGCTTAGATGAGGTGCACTAATATGAGCTTAGATTCTTAAAAAAGGTAGGAAAAGTAGTAAATCATCGTATCTGTATATGGTCAAAATCGGGTTCGCCTCTTGTGTGACTAATCAAGACTGAAACATGGTAGGTTAAAGTTCGACCTCGAATTATATCGAACCGAGGTGCGAAAATCGTTAAGCTCGAGACCATGTCATCGAACAAAATTGAGATCAGACGAGATCGAGGGAAATTTGCCGAGCCGAATAACAGAAGGACGAAATATTCGCCATCAATTATAGATCACGGCGAAAATCTCGGCACGTATCAAGGATAGGCCAATTGATTAGCAAATCATGAGATTTTTTACCTTGTATAGAATTGTATCAAGACTCAAGAGTAGGACTCCTCTACTATATAAAGGCGGTCTGATCATTTGTAACAGGGAACACATTACGCAACATAAAGCAATATACTATCATTTCTAGCTTTCATTCATTTTGTTATTCTGTTCATACATCAGTGGAGACATCTCTTGGTTCAAGGGTGATCGAACTCGAGGGCCAATGCTGTTCGATTTGGTAAATTGTTTGGCGTAAGGCTATTCGATTTGTGGGGTTTGAATTTATTCTTTTATCGTCAATTTCAATTCTAATTTGTTTCCTTAATTCGTATCAAATTATATCACGTATCCTTAAAATAGCGTATAAATTCAATTGTTATCCGATTTTTAGGGTAAACAGTTTGGCGCCCACCGTGGGGCTAAGGATAATAGTGGTTACCTGGTACAAACTTTCATAACACACACTATTTTACTCTTGTTCTTTGGAGTATCTTTGATTCCAGGATCAAAATGTCGAACTCTCAGTCAGCACCCCTACACGTGGACAATGATTTGAGTCACCACGACGAAAATGATAACATAGCACCAGGGAACGATGTACCTCGAGTTGGCCTCGACGGAGTTCCGGCTGTAGATCCAATCGACGTCATCTCGCATATAGCCATCAATGCAAATTTGGTCGTCATTCCCGAGAACAACATCCGTAGAGACGTTCAATCAGCCTCTCAAAGAACACATGGAGGTGAAGAGGGCGAGATCAGCGTGCGGGTGTTCTTCGAAATGTTGTAGGCTCAACAAGCAGTGATAGCCCAGCTCCAAAACCAGAATCACCCACCGAGCAGGATTGAGCCCGAGCCGTCCCAGGAAGTTGTCCACAGGGTCGAATTGGTTCCAAGGAAATCGAACGAGAAGGAATCGGGGGCCGATCCTGCAATCATGAAGATACTCTAAGAACTGACAAAACAAGTTGAGTCGGGGGAAAAGAAGATCGAGGCAAACGACAAGAAGGTGAAAACTTACAACTCCAGGGTTGATCAAATCCCGGGGGCACCACCAATATTGAAGGGTCTGGATTCCAAAAGGTTCGTGCAAAAACCCTTCCCCCCGAGCACGGCTCCCAAACTGATTCCCAAGAAGTTCCGCATGCCCGAGATTCCTAAATACAATGGAACGACCGACCCAAACGAGCATGTCACCTCTTACACATGTGCTATAAAAGGGAATGATCTAGAGGATGACGAGATCGAATATGTCTTACTAAAGAAATTTGGGGAAACCCTGTCAAAGGGAGCTATGATATGGTACCATAATTTACCACTTAACTCTATTGATTCGTTTCCTATGCTTGCATATTATTTTGTAAAGGCACACGTTGGGGCCATCAAGGTCGAAACCAGGAGTCGGACAATTTCAAGCTAAGGCAGAAGGACAATGAAATGCTCAGAGAATTCGTGTCTCGATTCCAAATGGAACGAATGGATTTTCCACCGGTCGCCGATAATTGGGTTGTTCAAACTTTCACCCAAAGACTCAATGTTTGAAGTTCAGTGGCTTCGCAGTATTTAAAGCAGAATTGGATAGAATACTCGACTGTTACTTGGGCCGATGTGCACAAACAGTATCAATTGAAGATCAGGGTCGAAGACAGCATGGTGCTCCTTCCGGGTCCGTTTATCCTATCAGGCCCGTTGATAGAATCAAGAGGGACATTAATTGAGAACCGAGGTTGAACAGGGATCGGTACCAGCCATATAATGGAGATCATACGACCAGCAGATCTGGGTAAAATCCTGTACGAAATGAAAGGACGAGTGATCTAGGCCAGAGCTCTTGAGGTCTTATGAGTAAGAACGGCTTCGACAAGCCCATCAGACCTAAAGAGGCACCACGATTATCAGAATATAACTTTAATGTTGATGCAGCCGCCATCGTATCGGTTATCGGACACATCAAAGATACCTAATGGCATCGACCTTTGCAAACCGATCCAGCCCAGAGAAATCCCAACCAAATGTTCAAATATCGTGGCACTCATGGCCACAGAACAGGAAGATTGTCGACAGTTGAGAGAAGAAGTAGCCAGGTTATTCAACGACGGGAACCTTCGGGAGTTTTTGAGTGATCGAGCTAAGAATCATTTCAGAAACAAGGATTCCAATAAACAAAACGAGCAAGAAGAACCTCAACACGTCATTCATATGATTATCGGAGGGGTCAATGTTCCCCAAAGACCGATGTTAAAATGCACCAAGGTGTCAATCACGAGGGAGAAACGAACTCGAGACAACATACTAAAAGGAACCTTATCTTTCAACGACGAAGATGTAGAAGGAATCATACAGCCCCATAATGATGCACTGGTAATGTCTATATTGATGAATAAAACTCGATTTAAACGTGTGTTAATTGATCCAGGTAGTTCGGTCAACATCATTTGATCAAGGGTCGTAGAACAACTCGTCCTAAACGGATTCAACATGGCTTGTGAAACTACTAAGGGAGAAATAACATTACCAGTGAACGCAACCGGGACTATCCAAGAGGCTAAGTTTTATGTGATCGAAAGGGACATGAGATATAATGCCCTAATCGGGAGACCGTGGATCCACAACATGAGGGTTATGCCTTCGATCCTTGACTCGGTGCTAAAATTTCCAACACCAGAGGAGATTAAAACAATCTATGGGGAGCAGCCCGCCGCGAAGGAAATGATTGTCATCGATGAAGTGATTCCCATATCGACACTCTCATCGACAAAGGAGTCAGATTCAACAGCAAAATAGGAAGCCGAATAGCAATCACAGAAGCCAGCCTCGACCCAACTAGATAAGCAGGGGACTGACGAAGACGATGATTATGGGGTTCCTCGATCCTTTATAGTCCCCGATGATTCTGATGCTACCAAATCAACGGTCGAAGAGCTAGAGCAGGTCATACTAATCGAACATTTGCCCGATCGAAAGGTATACCTGGGCACGGGGTTAACTCCCAAGCTCAGGGAAAAACTCATTCAATTTCTTATAGCTAACATGGATTGTTTTGCTTGGTCCCATCTCGACATGACAGGAATCCCACCAGAGATCACCACTCATAAACTGAGCTTGGACCCAAAATTCCATCCGGTGAAGTAGAAAAGGAGCCCCCAGTCCGAGATCAAGAATGCCTTCATTATAGACGAGGTAACTAAGCTCCTTAAAATAGTGTCCATCGGGGAAGTCAAATAGCTCGAATGTCTAGCAAATGTAGTAGTAGTCCCTAAGAAAGGGAACAAACTAAGAATGTGTATGGATTACAAAGATTTAAATAAGGCATGCCCCAAGGACTCTTTTCCTTTGCCTAACATCGATCGCATGATCGATACCACGGCCGGCCACGAGATCCTCAATTTTCTTGATGCCTATTTCGGGTACAACTAATTAAAAATGAACCCCCATGATCAGGAAAAGACCTCCTTCATCACTAAGTATGACACGTACTGCAATAATATAATGCTATTTGGATTAAAAAATGCTGGTGCCACTTACCAATACTTAGTAAACCGGATGTTCGAAGAATAAATAGGGAAATCTATGAAAGTTTACATTGATGACATGTTAGTTATGTCCCTATAAGTAGAGGACCATTTGAAGCATTTGTAGGAAACCTTCAGTATATTGAGGAAGTACAACATGCAATTGAATCCAGAAATATGCGCGTTCGGAGTCGAGTCAGGTAAATTTCTCGGATTCATGGTATCCAATCGAGGAATCGAGATCAACCTCGAAAAGATCAAAGCTATCGAGGATATCACGGTAGTGGACAACGTGAAGGCCGTGCAGAGGCTAACCGGGCACATAGCCGCCATGGGGCGATTCATCTCGAGGTCCTCCGATAAGAGTCATCAATTTTTCTCGTTGCTGAAGAAGAAACATAACCTCACATAGACTTCAGAATGCCAACGAGCCTTGGAAGAACTTAAGCGATACTTGTCGAGCCTGCCATTGCTTCGCACGCCGAGGGTAGACGAACAACTGTACTTATATTTGGCAGCATCGGAGATAGCGGTAAATGGAGTCCTAGTTCGAGAAGAATAAGGTACGCAATTTCCGATTTATTATGTTAGCCGGACCTTGGGTGAGGCCGAAACAAGATACCCCCACCTAGAATAATTGGCGCTCGCTTTGTTAAGCGCCTCTAGGAAACTGAAACCATACTTTCAATGCAACCCTATCTGCGTTTTGAAAACTTACCCATTGCAAAAAATAATTCATAAAATATTGGCCAAATAGGCCATGGAAATCAGTGGGTACGATATCGAATATCGACCCCGAACAACCATTAAGTCGCAATTCTTGGTAGTTTTCCTGCCCGACTTCACACTGGCCCTAATACCCGAGGTCGAAATAGAGTTGTTGGTAAACTCGGGAACGTCCTCGAAAATCTGGACCCTCTTTACGGATGGTGCATCGAACGTAAAGGATCCGAACTTGGCATCATACTGAAGCCACCCACGGGTAACGTTGTTAGATAATCCATCAGAACTGTGAAATTGACTAATAACAAGGATGGATATGAGGCCATGATTGCAGGTCTCGAGCTAGCCAAAGGCTTGGTGGTGGAGGTGATCGAAGCTAAGTGCGACTCCCTCCTTCTGGTGAATCAGGTTAACAGAACGTTCGAAGTCAGAGAAGAACGGATGCAAAGATACCTAGATAAGTTACAAGTAACATTACATAGGTTTAAAGAATGGACCTTGCAGCATGTGCCTCGAGATCAAAATAGCGAGGCCGATGCCCTCGCAAACTTAGGGTCGTCGGTTGAGGACGACGAGCTCAACTCGGGGGCCGTTGTTCAACTCACGAGGTCAGTAGTAGAAGAAGGTCATGCCGAGATAAATTCCACAAGCTTAACCTAGGATTGGCGAAATAAATACGTAGAATATTTGAAGACTGGGAAACTTCCCTCAGATCAAAAAGAATCGAGGGCCTTGCGCACAAAGGCAGTCCGATTCACCTTGTCCGAAGACGAAACCTTGTTTAGAAAAATGTTTGATGGACCACTAGCAATATGTCTCGGACCAGGAGATACCGAGTATGTTCTGAGGGAAGTTCACGAGGACACTTTCAGAAATCATTCAGGCATCGAATCATTGGTTCAAAAGATAATCAGAGCCGGCTATTACTGGATCGACATGGAAAACGATGCGAAGGAGTTTGTTCGAAAATGTGACAAATTCCAAATATATGCTCCAATGATTCACCAACCCAGGGAACTGTTGCATTCAGTCTTGTCACCATGGCCATTCATGAAATGGGGAATGGACATCGTTGGCCCTCTTCCATGAGCACCAAGCAAGGCTCAATTTATCTTATTTATAACTGACTATTTTTATAAGTGGGTTGAAGCACAGGCATACAAGAAGGTTAGAGAGAAGAAAGTCATCGACTTCATTTGGGACCACATCATATTTCGGTTCGGGATGCCATCCGAATTTGTGTGTGACAACGGGAAATAGTTTATCGGCAGCAAAGTGACCAAGTTTCTCGAAGATCATAAGATCAAAAGAATCTTATTGACACTTTATCACCCTAACGGGAACGGGCAAGCCAAATCGACCAACAAAACCACAATCCAAAACCTTAAGAAGAGGTTAACTGACGCCAAAGGGAAATGGAAGGAGATCCTTCCCGAAGTCTTTTGGGCATACCGCACGACTGCGAAATCCAGTGGGGGAACCAAGTATCAGATACTGATATACAGCAAAGGAGTCAAATGACGAGGCCATGAATACAAGCTTGGAACTATTGGATGAAAGGTGTGAGGCCGCCCTTGTTCGATTGGCTGCCCAAAAACAACAGATCGAGAGGTACTACAATTAAAGGGCCAACCTTCGATACTTTAATGTCGGGGACTTAGTGCTAAGCAAAGTCACCCTAAACACTCGGAATCCGAAAGAATGAAAATTGGGTCCGAACTGGGAAGGACCGTACCGGATTCTCGAGGTCACCGGGAAAGGATCCTATAAGCTCGGAATGATGAACGGAGAACAACTACCGAGAAATTGGAATATATCCCACCTAAAATGATATTACTGCTAAGGTACGACCCAATTTCATTTCCTTTTTATTTCGGACTAACACTTGCGAGTGATCAACAAGAAGTGGCATAAAGTTTTTAGGTCTGAAAGAACGCATTGCACTCTTTTTTCCTTAGACCGATTTTGTCCCAAATGGGTTTTTCGGGTTTTAACGAGGCAATAATGGATCGTGCTAACTTAGAATCAAGTTCGATCATGAATCGGTATCGAAGATCAATTCAACAATATCCGAGGTCCCTCTACAATCAACCTCGAATACTGGAAGGGTATTAGCCTCGGATATACATTACCTTCGGATATTAACTTTAGCGAGGAAATTACTTAGTAAAGGAAGGGTCTCGAGCTCCGTGACCAGGCTCTCTTGGCCAGAAATAGCCGAGTTAAGCTCATATTGGAGCTCCTCGATCCATTTGGCCTGCACCGAGGTCTTCTCCTTTGCAGTCCAAAGCCGAGACTCGACCGGCGACAGTTGTGCTTGGACAGCTTCCTTTGGTGAGGTTATGAGGTCCGTGTTTTTCTTGAACTCCTCGGCCTCAGTTTGTATCGCGTCTACATGCACCTGGAGCTGCCCGATTTGTTCAAGCCTTTGTCGAACCTTTAGGATCAAATCGTTAGCCACTGAGTCCAGTTCATCGTCACTATCTTCAAGTACTCGATTTACTTGCTCGGCCCACTCGGTATGATCCTTCCTAGCCGCTTCTAACTCGGTCTGAAGCTTCTCACTCAGAAGCTTATAAGTATCCCTCTTCTCGGTGAGCTCCAGAACCTCATTCTCATGCTGGGCTAACTCCTCCCATATTTGGAGGAAAGCCTCATGGTGTAATACCGAGGCCTGCAAGCATAAATAAAGGTGTTAGGATTATTTACAACCTCAAATTTAAAATAAATAATGAATTGACACTCGATGTTACCCGATTCAAAGCGTGTTGGGCCTCATTGAATAGGCAAGGTGCTTCCACTACATCCATCACAGCTTGGTCCTCTTCGGTCACCAAGCCACTAAGGTAGCTATAAACCCTAACGGGGGCAGAGAAAACTTGGGCATCCCTTCTATACAGAGAAAACTATCGACCGCATACGGTCAGGGATAACACTTGGGGTCGGGAATCGATCCACCAGCTTTGGGCTCGATGAAGACCACTGGCACCCGATGATGATACCTTCCTTGGAACTAGCAAGTCACCAAGCCCGGTGACTTCTTCTGAGGCAGCAGACTCTAACCCATCCAAGAAGTTATGGATATCAGTCGCCGCCTGAGGCCCCTCGTAAGAACGACCTTCTAGCATACCCGCCTCGCGTGTCATGGCATCTGAGATCTGAGGGGATCCGTTATGGTCGATCGCCCCAAGCTCCTCCCTCAGGGCACCTCCCTCTGCCCGAGAATTGTCGGCCCCGGTCTCTATCTAGATCTCCTTGGCCTGGGGCAAAGAAACCATACCCCGTTCTGGTTCTCAGGTACCGGCCAATGCCTTCTCAACAGCCTCCTCAGTTTGAGGCAAAGTGGGCCGCAGCTGAGCCACTAGCTCGGAGTTATCTTTTTCTTATTCTTCGGACTCATCCCTCAGTCGGCAGATTGAGTCTGATGGGTGTGCACTGGTACTTTTCTTAGCTTTACGCGCCAGCCTCCTCTTTGGTTTTTTCTTCTCCAAGTCCAGAGAGCTCGGGGCCCTTTTCCTCTTCTTCTCGTCACCTTGCTTCAGAGCAGGGGACTCGAGAGGAACATCCCCACCTCGGATGGAGGCCTCATAGCAACGTCCTTGGGGAGACCTAAAGAAATAGAGCCGATAAGAATTCGACAACAC
This sequence comes from Nicotiana otophora, assembly GCA_000715115.1. Taxonomy (NCBI): domain Eukaryota; kingdom Viridiplantae; phylum Streptophyta; class Magnoliopsida; order Solanales; family Solanaceae; genus Nicotiana; species Nicotiana otophora. Next base: position 20,023 of record AWOL01S0180076.1, read on the forward strand.
AAGGAGAAAGTCAAAACCTTATCGAACCAGAAGAGGAAACTTACCATGATTACGGGACTCCCACCGACCCTTCGATAATTCCAGCCAAGCACGCTCAGAGTATGGTCTCTGTGACACAAGGTCCTCGACCCATTCTTTGAGTTGAGGAACCACATCCGGCATCTGAGCCACAGCTGCAATACCAAAAACACCCATAAGAAAGGAGATAAAAGGAGAATCAATAGATTAAATCTTCAAGGTAAAGTAATACTTACATTTTATGTTCCATTTCTCGGGAAATGGCATGTCCTCGGCAGGTATCAAATCTCCAGTCTTTATTCGAACAAAACGGCCCATCCAACCAAGGTCCCGAGCCTCATCTATTGTCGAGAACAGGGCCCTACTGGCCCGGCGAGCAAGCTTGATTAGCCCCCCTCGATAGAGTCGGGGACTGTCGAGACGCATAAGGTGATCGAGGGTGAAGGGATACCCCTAGAATTTGTTTACGAAGAATCGAAGGAGAATCACTATTCTCCAGAATGAAGGGTGAATCGGGCCAAGAATGACATCGTACCTCTTGCAAAAGGCAATAATTATCGGGTCTAAGGGACCCAATGTGAAGGGGTAAGTGTAAACACTTCAAAAATCCCTCCACGTGGGTAGTGATTGACTCCTCAAGAAAAGGCACGACCACATGTTTATTGGCCCAGTTGCAACGGTCATCGTACATATGTACCTCGAGACCGGCTCGCATCTACCCAGTACCGAGAAAAGTTTTTCAATCTTAAAATCGGCAACGGTCAGGCACCCTATAGGAATGAAATCCTCAGGGTGTGGTTCCACCGCTGCCCCGTCACCGGCGGTTTGGTGATGAAGAGGCGGCCTCCTTTTGAGCGACAGTCTTAGAAGTTTTCGCCATTGTAAAATAGAAGAAAAGGAAATTAGGAAGGTATGTTTAGCAGTTTGCTAAAAGTTCAAGAAATTTGGGTGCAAGAGTTGGAGAGAAAAGGGATTTTTGAAGATCAAGAATAGGAGGAGCTTTGAACGTAAAGTTTGAATAAATGAAAGTTAGGGTATTTATAGCTTGCTTATGACGGTTCAGAACCCATGGTGGCCGACCAGTAACTGATAAGCATTTAATGCCTTGGTAACTGGACCGACGAGATGTTTCGGTATTTGTTTGTCGCTTACGTCATAGTTGGGTGTCTCAGTGGCCGTTTGTTGCTTACGTCATGGCCCATCGAGAGGGGATTCGGAAGTTCATATCATTTCTCGTCATTTTCTCTCTGAGAAATGAGGGGACTATCCGTATACGATCAAAACCGGCTTCGCCTCTTGTGTGACTAATCAAGACTGAAATATGGTAGGTTAAAGTTCGACCTCGAATTATATCGAACCGAGGTGCGAATTTATATCGGTAAGCTCGAGACCATGTCATCGAACAAAATCGAGATCAGACGAGATCGTGGAAAATTTGTTGAGCCGAATAACAGAAGAATGAAATATTCGCGATGTAGATCACGGCTCTCGACACGTATCAAGGATAGGCCGATTGATTAGAACGAACTATCCGTTCACCTTTTACTAAAGTATATAGTGTGATAGTTCACCTTTTACTAAAGTATATAGTGCACGCTGCAATTAGTGGCATACACCAATTTTTGGGGATTTTCTCTTCTTTACGATGGCAATTTTGATTTATGCTGTGGATGTTGTGTGATACTTTTCTTTGTGAACTTTCCGAGATTGCTACTTTAAGGGCTCTAGGACTTGTGGACAGCTGCTCCTATTGGTAGTGGCGATTCTCTTTTCTAAATAGTACCATTTCTCGATTTTCCTTTCCTCGAGTTTTCGTCATTATTTTTTCAGAAAAAGTTTCTGTATTTGTGTTTCTGTGTTAGAACCAAACGTAGCTGTAAAAGAACAACAATGAAATCAGATTATATCATATCTTTTGAAACCAGAAGGGGTATTTCAAGTGTTTTGTGTTCAGTAATACAAACGCTTTCAATATTCAGATCACCGGCTATCTTGTGATTGCAGTTGTCAGTTAATTTTCCATATTATTGTTTGTCCTGCAGGACATATGCATATTCTTTACTGCATATTAAGGTCTATGTCGTCTGAGCTAACTAGATGGAATAACTACGTATTACACTAACCATAGGTTTATCTTAAGGTAGTCTGCAGCTGCAGAAAGATGTATTAGAAAATAGACCTTGAGCTTTGATACGAGACATTAACACCTCCTGCATGTCAAGAGCTGAACATTTGAAACCTGTCTAGAATTCTTTTATCTTCGTGTAATTTTATAGAGGAAAACTGTTATAAAGACAAATGCAAATTGGGATAAAGACATTAATGGATGCTACTCTCCCGGCATTATTAGAAGTACTTGCATCAAATAATCACTATTTTGAGGAAATGCAACAATTTAAAAGGAAACCACGACATATTTGTTTACCCGAAAAATCGGATAGAGTTAAATTTATAAGTAGTTCTAAGGATGTGTGATATAACTTGACACAAATCGTACAGAGAAACAGAAATGCGTATATTCTAGACTATGGGAATGAGAGATAAAATAGTGAATGAGAAGAATGAATGAGATAAAGTAAAACAGGCTCAAGAGGTTGATCTTATAATATGAGAAGAAGACTTCTGTTACCATGTGTGAATGTGTCCATGCTTACAATAATCCCCCCTCTTTATAGTAGAGGTATTCTACTTTATATACAATAAAAAATATATAGTGGAGAACTCATGATGAATTTTCTTTTCCCTAATTCCTGCTAGGATACTCTCCCTTAGTGCGGTTGCAACGGCCCTTGTCTGTGATCTCGATACTGACTCGAAATTGATATTGGATCGAGCTATTGGCCTTGACTCGAGCTTGATCCTGACTCAGAGTCTTGATATTCGGGGTGGGCGTTGGTCGGCCTATGCATCTTTGACAACTTTCGTGTCACCTCGTAGTTCGATTTGGTTATGGGCTCTATAATGATATCGAGCTGATCATTGATCGGTCTTAGAGCTCAAAGCATGAAGTCTTTGCTTCAGACCTCGACTTGACATTACGCAAATACCCTTTGATCGAAGCATTATCATCTCTACTAGTCCATACGACTGACTAATAGGTTTCAACCGTATACAATACTCAATAGTCATGATTCATGAATTTGATGTTGTTCATACTAATAATCGAGTAGCATATAAGATGTTTTCTCCATCAAGCCGTTTGGCAGTGATATCTCCCGTGACTTTGCATGTTTTACATTTCAATTCCATTATACGGTAAGAAGGGAGTAGTGATGTATTTTTAGTGGTGCATTAGGAAAAAACGAAAGATTTCTCCTTTCCTTTGTATGAAAAAACTTAAAAACCCAAATGGCATGGCCAAACTTAAAAGATGCTTTGTACATTAATTTAAATGAAAATAAGGCCATGTGCTAAACAAAGATGGTACTCTGCTATAAAGTAGTAAATCGTCCTATCTGTATACGGTCAAAATCGGGTTCGCCTCTTGTGTAACTAATCAACACTGAAATATGGTAGGTTAAAGTTCGACCTCGAATTATATCGAACCGAGGTGCGAAGTTATATCGTTAAGCTCGAGACCATGTCATCTAACAAAATCGAGATCAGACGAGATCGAGGGAAATTTACCGAGCCGAATAACAGAAGGACGAAATATCCGCGATCGGTTGTAGATCACGGCAGAAATCTCGGCACGTATCAATGATAGGCCGATTGATTAGCAAATGATGAAAATGTTTACCTCGAATAGAATTGTATCAAGAGTAGGACTCCCCTATTATATAAAGGGGATCACATCATTTGTAACAGGGAACATATTATGCAACATAAAGCAATATACTGTCATTTTTCTAGCTTTCATTCGTCTTGTTGTTCTATTCATACATCAGTAGAAACATTTCTTGGTTCAAGGGTGATCGAACTAGAGAGCCAAGACTGTTCGATTTAGTATACAGTTTGGTGTAAGACTATTCGATTTGTGTGGTTTGCATTTATTCTTTTATAGTCAATTTCAATTCTAATCGGTTTCCTTAATTCGTATCAAGTTATATCACGTATCCTTAAAACTGCGTATAAATTCAATTGTTATCCGATTTTTAGGGTAAACATTATCATATTATTATTATTATTATTATTATACTATACTTCAAGTAGGAAGCTCCTAAAGCAAAAGTTGAATTACCAAAATATCCATTAAAAATTAAATAACTATTTACCCTGCCATTAAATGTCACTCCTTGAGCCGTTGATATGTGCTTGGCCCGCTGGGCTGGCCCAGCCCGGTCCGTAATTTAATAGGGGTGGGCTAAGATTTTTGGAGTCCATTTAAAAACAAGACTTTTAAGCCCAACCCAAGTAAGCTCGTGGCCCATGAGGCTTGACTGAAGCTGGGTTGGGCCGGCCCGTGTGCTTAATAACGTATTTAATTAAAATATAAAAAAATATAGAAAACTAAAAATAACATGAAGAGTAGTCCAATCTCAAATTAATTATATTTTTATGTGAATATAAAAAATGTTTTGTTCTTAAATTTTAGTTATTTCTTAATGTTTAACTAATTAACATTGCATATAATTATAGATAAAGATAAAAATGAAGATGTTAAGACATCTTTGTTTCAAAAGAGGATTCAAATGTGCTTGATGAANTATACTATACTTCAAGTAGGAAGCTCCTAAAGCAAAAGTTGAATTACCAAAATATCCATTAAAAATTAAATAACTATTTACCCTGCCATTAAATGTCACTCCTT
>AWOL01S0180106.1:0-11705 GCA_000715115.1 Nicotiana otophora
GAAACTGCTTCGCAAAGCGACAATAAACGTCTAGCCTCATCACACGGGGAAAAACATCCTGCATCATATCAGTATAATCATCACAACTTGCTAGTGCCCAACTGACATCGAGTACTCAACATCGAATATGGATGAATGGGAATGAACTGAAGATATAAGCTTCAAAATGAGATGAAAATCGCACGATAAGGAATCAAGGAAGGGAAAGTTTCCTAAAGCCCTATAGCCTCTCGAAGATAAGTACAAACGTCTCTATATTGATCCGCAAAACTTTACTAAGCTTGTGCATGACTCGTGAGACCAATGCAACCTAGTGCTCTGATATAAATTTTTCATGACCAACTCTCCCACCGGAGCCGTGGCGATGCCTAACACCGTTTGCTACGCAAGCCATCAATCTATAAGCAGAAACAAACTTAAGTAGAAATATTAAATAGTCTCAACAGCGAAAATAATGAAAAATAATTAAAGTGAATAGTCACAATACAACTAAAATCATCTCATGACATGGTGTCACTGAGTACATGAGTACTACAGAATTTAAATATAGAGTCTGATCTCGAAATACAGTACTGTCTAAAAGATAGAACAATGATAACATAAACGCTAAGAAAAGGGACTTCAAGGCCAGCGAACTGATAATAGTGCTACCTTATCTCCTAGCTAATCCGGATCCAACTTACGGGCAACTACAATGATTAGCAACACCTGGATCTGCACACGAGGTGCAGAGTGTAGAATCAGCTGATCCCATGTACTCAATAAGTAGCACGCCTAACCTCGGGTTGGAAGCAAAGACGAGTTTGGCAAGGTCCGATGCTCACTTTCCACAACCAATAATAACAATAACAATAGAATAATAGCATATGAAAGGAAAACAACTCAAATAATAACAGGCTCAACTTAACACAATAGAAGAAGAAATATACATGCTTTACAGATATAATAATCAAGGCATCAACTTCCACAACATTTACGTAGACAGGTATTTAACAAGATAAAGTTGTGATATCAAGCTCCAAATATAAAGTAGAGTCATCAAATACCAAGTAGCATGAGGGATAATACAACTCTATGCTTGCATGTCAGTTATACATGCCAAATTATCAAGGAATCACAATTTAAATGTCAAGTATAGATAATCTCAGCACATACATAGTGCTTGGTACTAAGTACCCCTCAATCATACTCTGAGCATGCTCACGGTTCCTGGCTCAAAGAAGCCCATGGACCCTCACATACACACATACCCACTAAGCGCTGTAAGGGTGCCTAACACAAGTCCCTCACGCAAGCACATATATATGACCATCTCTGTGCGCCCACAATTAATACCTGACTTCGGAGGGGTGGGTCCTTGTCCAACCGCTAATCGGATCAAAGTCAATAATTAATATATGGGGCCTGATCACCGTCATCTCAATATCAACACCACTCAGCCCATCATGGGGCATGGCGCATGCGTCACCTCAATATCAATACCAACACGACTCTACGACCCAAGATCAGTCATCAATCTGCTCAAGTCTCCATAGGACAACATCTCACAAAAACATAATTCTATATACCACACGGAAAGTTCCAACGTACTATAATTCAGCTCAAACTCGTGTCAAGTACAAGACACCAACAACATGTGAGATAACATATCAAAGGGCACATAAATAGAGATATAACATGAGGATATAACATCATGACTGAACAGTAGGACTACGACTAAGGCAAATAGCTCAACATAGCAAAAATAGCCCTATTATGTCTCAAACAAACAATAAGATAGCCTAGACATTATTTTTAGCATGAATAATAACTCACATAGTCATACAAATTGATAAAACATGATATCAAAACAAGACATATAATAGTCTAAGATCTACCCGGATCATGAATAACCACGGTGCACGCATATGCGCTCATCACCTTGCACATATATCACCCCCAACATATAACAAATATTACAGCCAACGTGGAAATTACCCTCAAACCAAGCTTGGGCAAGATACTTACCTCATCTGGGCTAGTCTTCAACCTCAAATTGCATCAAAATCTTTATCTAGCTTTCCAACTGCTCAAATCCAAGCCAAACATCATAATCAAAGATATCACAATCCATAAAGCATCGATCTTTGAAGAAATTTCCAAAAGTCAACAAAAGTCAACCTAGGATCACGTGCATGAAATCTGAAACCAATACCAAATTCTGATGACCCATAGCCCGTTGAGTCCAAACATGTAATTAGTTTCTAAAAGCGAGTCCAAATTAGTACACAAATCCCTAAAATACACTCTCTTAAAGTGTAGGCAAAACCGTAGATTTCTTCATAAGATTCACCAATCAAATTCCAAAATCAAAGATAAAAGCATGAATAATAATCAAAATCCGAGTTAAGTACACTCACCAAATCCAAGTGGGTGAAAATCACCTAAAGATCACTTTAATCCGAGCTCCGAATTTCAAAATATGATAAAGTGAAGCAAAACCTCGAATATAACATCCTTCCAGGGGTTTCCACATCTGCTGTCATAATGGTCACTTGTGCGACATCACATCTGCGGCAAAACCTTCGCAAATGCGATATTCAATTATCATGCCGACCGCCCTCTTCTACGACAAAAACTCTGCATTTGCAGAAGCAGTTCAGCGCAAGAAACCTCTCATAAGCGGTCTCTCTCCTGAGCAACTCTAGCACAAATTCGATCCTCCTGTAACACTGCCTTCTTCCGCTTTTACGCATAAGGACTAGCACATGCGGCTCTGCATGGGTGCTGATCCACGCTGCAGGTGCGATGCACCAAATTCCTGCAAAAAACCAACAATGCCAACATGTACTCAAATGGTCCAAATCAACTCGAAACACTCTCTAACCTCACTGGACCCCGTCCAGTCACACCAACAAATCTAAACACATCATCCAAACTTATCCAAATGCTCAAAATGCCACAAATAACATCAAATCCAAGAACCATCGATCAAGATCAATCTCTTAAGTTCATAAACTTTAAATTTCGAACCAAGCGTCTGATTCAAATCTAACCAATCCGGAATGAACCCACATTGCACACAAGTCCCAAATGAATAAACGGGCCTATTCCAATTTCTATAAAAACAATCAAACCCCGATAGCCTTAAAGTCAACTCCCTGTCAAACTTGTGAACTCTCTGATTCTTCAAATTGCCAATTTTCGACAAATAGAGTCAAAATATTCTAGGAACATCCAAATTCGAATCCGAACCTACGCCCTAGTCCAAAATCACCATATGAACCTATTGAAACCATCAAATCACGATTCTAGGGTCGTTTACAAAAAAGTCAAACCTTGGTCAATTCTATAACTTAAAGCTTCAGAGTTGAGAATCATTCTATCAAATCAATCTCAAACCCTGTAAACATCAAAACCAACCATTTACGCAAGTCACAATATATCATATGAAGATACTCAATGTCTCAATCTTCTGAACGAAGTGCTAAAGCTCAAAACGATCAATCGGTTCGTTACGAATCCCATAGAGAACTAAGGTTTAGCTACAATTATCTACTATCACTAAGAAGGTAAGCTAGAACAATTTTTAAAATTATAAAGATTAAGATTTTTTATTATAACAAAATAATTAACAAGTATTAAAGTAGTAAAAGTTATCAACTAAAGTGGATGAAACTGGAGACAAGATTAAGGAGATCTAGGGTTATGATTTTTCCAATTATTAAATTTTTCTCACTATGTAATCTATAATATTGCTAATTTATTCTCCAATGATCGTGAACACTTAACTTACCGCAATACTCTCTCGAGCAATCACAATAATTTACAAGACGTATTCTCTCATACTACACTAGCTGACAATTTCTCACAGCTCACTAGGAACACGCCAAAGCTTCGCTATCTCTAATCATGCTTTTAAACCTGATGTATTGATTTCTCATATACATAGGGAATGATGTGTTTAATAACTACCTAAATATCCATTCTCTCTCGAGCAACACATAATATATAAGCACAACTAATCGATGGTCACTCAATTAACTGAAATAAGCATATAGTTAAAGAAGTAGAGAAATTTAAATGGTCAATTATATTACAATATAATAAGAATTCAGCTTATAAAGGTTCAATTTAAATTCTAGATAAAAAACATTTAGCTAAAAGTATGTGAAACTGCCACAACCAAAAATTTCACCAAGTCGTGATAAGACCTAACTCACCCTGCTATGTTAGCAAATTAAGATGTCACGACCCAAAATAACCAAATGGACGTGATAGCGCCTAAATCACTTGCTAGGCAAGCCAAACATAACAAAAGCGGAACATAGTGACAAAATTAAAGGAAATAATATAAACCCTAGCCAACTAACATATAAACTGCATCAATACATAACATTCCCCAGAACCGGCAATATAGAGTCATGAGCTCTAAAATAGAAGTACAAGTCTGAATGTACAAATGAAAATAATGTCTGAACGTAATAACAACACCAACTGAAATGGAAAGAGACGCTAAAGACTTCACTCGAAATGCATCTCTACCTCGACTCTCAGAAAACTCATAGCAAGAATCACAACAACTCACGGCTCGGTCTGAAACCTATATTTGTACAATTAAGTGCAGAGTGTAGTATGAGTATAACCTACCCCATGTACTCAGCAAGTATCATAACTAAACTCGGCGAGGTAATAGAGGCAAGAATTATCTATGATACTTGCTAATAACCTACCCAATTCATGAATTTCCACAAGTACATAGTAATAATATCAACAAATCACGAAAACACATATAAGGTAACCTCGATGTACAAGAGATAATATTCTAAGCTTTGTATCATATAGAGAAAATATGCTCATAAAACTAGTCTACAACTAAGGAAATTGCAAGTAGAGAAGAAATGAAATAACTGAACCAAATCACTCAAGTTTCCTCATACCGCGTGTACACCATCAAGAGCGAAACATGAGAGGGTGACCCTAGGGGAGGGATCCTTATCCACACGTTACATGCACAACTCACGTGCTGCATGGAAAACTCATATGCCAATAATATCTTAACCGCATGGATAACTCACGTGCCAATAATCACAACCGTACGAACAAATCACGTGCTATTATATCGGATCCGTACGAACAAATCTCGTGCGATCATAACTCAACTGCACGGAAAACGTATGTGCTATCATAACTCTACCACACAAGAAAACCTGCATGCTATCATATCTCAACCGCAGACACAACTCACGTGCTACCAGTCCAATCCACATCCCACAGAAAGCAGATATACAAGATTACGTGTACATGAAAAATGGATATCAAATTGCATACTCATGGACTAGTATAAGTGATATGCTAAGGTGTATGCATGTGCGAAGTGTGCTACCATAGCTCAAATCAGACAGTTACATCACGAAAGTAGCAATTATGATGCTCAGTCAGAAGATTAGCCTATATGTAACCTCAAACATGGTTCAAATAACTCACAAAAAGGGTACAAACATAAGAAATATAATAATATGAAGCTTAGCAATCAATTCAAGGAATATAATAGCCTAAGCGCTATCCCGGGCATGGATAATACCCCGGTGCACGCACATGTGATCCACCCATCATATGTGTGCCACCCATAGCATGTAGCTATCACTAATACTTCAGGCAACTAGAGCCTCAACCAAGTTTAGATAAGATACTTACCACAAGCAAGCCAAAGCAATACTCTAGAAATCCCTTCCCACCGCAATCAACCTCCGAACGGCTCGAATCTAGCCAAAATAACATAATAAAATCAATAACATCCTTAGGAAACAACCCTAAACAATAAAGCTTTGATCTTTAACAAAATCAAAAAGTCAACCCAAAAGCCAACCCGGGCTCGCCTCTCCGAACCTGACAAAAACACAAATTCGGAACACTCATTTGAATACGAGTCCAACTATAAAAGTTTCATCCAATTCCGACTCTGAATCGGGGTAAAATTTCTCAAATTTCATTTAGAAAAATTTACCAAAATCCCTAATTTCTTCATATAGATTCACCAATCAAACGCTAAAATCAAAGTTGGAATCATAAATAATAAACAAATCTGAGTAAAAAACACTTACCACAATCCAAATCGTGAGAATCCCCTAACAATCGCCCAAATCCGAGCTCCTTATCTCAAAATATGTTAAAATAACTCAAAACCTAGAAATAGAATTCTTAAGTAGCTACCCAGTGATACACTTTGCGATCGCGGGACCTACTTCCAGATCACAAAGCACAAACCAAAAGCTGCCTCAGAAGACCCTACGCCAATGCAAACCATTGCCCGCGATCATGCTTTACTAACTCCTAAGACTAGGCGAACCCAATACCCAGCCGCGAACGCAATGGCTAAGCTGCCTGACCTCCCTGCCTGGCACAAAGCCAACGCAATCGCGACCCTTTCATTGCGAACACGAAGCTTCAGCTCCACAGTGACAACGATCGCAACCTCTACACCACAAACAGGAAGAAACAAAAGGTACCAGCCACAGAAAACTCTTTAGGATCACGATACACCATCGCGATTGCGAACCATACCAGAACAATAGAAAACCAGTAGTTCCAAAACAAAGGAAAATGGTCCAAAAAACCCATCCAAAACACACTTGAGGCCCCAGAACCCCCTCCAATCACAACAACCAATCCCTAAACATAACACGGACCTACTTGAGGCCTTAAATCATAAAAATATTATTAAAACCATGAATCGCACATCAATCCAAACTTAATGTACTAATCCAAATTTTCGAATTCAAAACTTACGTCGAACATGCTTAAACAACTCGGAATGACCTCAAATTTTGCGCACAAGTCCCAACTGACATAACGAACTTATTCCAACTCCTAGAACAACAATCTGAACCCAATATCAACAAAGTCAACTCTTGGTCAAACCTATGAATCTTCCAAACCTTCAAGTTTCTAACTTTCACCAAATAGGACCGAATCAGCATAGGAACCTCCAAATCCAAATACGGACATACACCTAGATCTAAAATCACAATACAAACTTAAGAGAACCATCAAAACATCATTCCAGGGTCGTCTACATAAAAGTCAAATTTCAGTCAACTCTTACAACTTAATCCTCCAACCAAGGGACTAAGTGTCTCAATTCAATACAAAACTCCTCCAAAACAAAACCAACCATCTTCTCAAGTAACATAACGACCAATATACACATGTAAATCATCAAATAAGGGAAACAAATAAAATTTACAAAATGACCGGCTGGGTCGTTACATTCTCCCCTCTTAAACAGACGTTCATCCTCAAACGAGTATAGAATCATATCTAAAGTGCCAAAAAGGGGAGGATATTTGCTCCGCATATCATGCTCGGTATCTAAAGTTGCCTCCTGTATCGGTTGACATCTCCACTAAACCTTCACCAATGCAATATTCTTTGACCTTAGCTTGCAAACCTGCCTATCCAAAATGGCCTCTAGCTCTTCATCATAATTCAAATCTGTTAAACCCCATGTTTTCATACGTAAAAGTACGTCGTAAGTCAGTTGATGTGTACCCGGAAATTAGATCATCTTTGATAGTAATTAAATTAATTTAATCACGTTACATTGGAGGTTACAAAAATTTATGATCATGAACTACAAGTACCAAGAGGGTTGGAAGGTTTAGAAGATAAACAAATCGAAGAAAATAAGTTTCATCGAAATGGCAAGTTGGGAATATTATAACCCGTACGTTTGGGGTTAATAAGGTGATTAACATGATAAGGAGGTGATATTATGAGGTATTGTAGTCGTATTATAGTCGTGCGTTAAGTGTTGAAGTCAAACGAGTTAGGAAACAAAAGTCGACAAAAGTTGTCGCAAGTTACGTTCATCATTTTACTTAAATTTTAGGTCTAATGTTACTAAGATTTTCTCTCAAAGTAATTGTCTTTATGGGGTGATCCACCAAAAAAATTGAATATCTACTAGTCTAGTTTCCAACATATTAAATCATTCATCGATACGACGCCGGAGTGGAGAGACATTCGCATTTTTGCGAGACTGCGCAAGCAGTTCCCTTTGGGACCCACAAGGTCGATTGAGGATTAGCTTGATATATAAAGTTGTAGCCTTCGTCCCGAAGGCTCATTTAGAGCCAAATCAGACCTAAAACGTCTCTCTAGACATCCTAAATACATCCTTAGGGTTTTAAGGAAATTCCATCATCCCCCTTTCTCCTTACAACTCGTATTTTGGAAAGGGATTCGTGGCTAAGAAAGCTTGTCACCTCTGTATTTTAGTTATACAAGCATAATTAAGGGTGTGGATCAAAGGGAACAAGGTTTGGAGGCAAGAACACAATAGGTATGTAGGGTTTTCATTTCATTTTCGGCATGATTTGGTTTAGCTATGTTCTAGCCTTTCTTCTTGTTCTTTTAAGTGTTGTTCGAGGGAAATATTATAATGTATTATATCCTTATATATTATTCAATTCCATATGTGAATTATGGATGAAAATAGTTTAGGTTGGAACTTCAAAACATAACAAAAACAAAAGGCAAATTGCCAATCTGACCTATGCCATCTGAACTTCTGTTTGTTCTGTTCCTTTGATATTTTTATGTATTCCTCACACCCATATTATCCTAATAGATTTATTTAAGATTATATAAGCTTAATTGTCATGTTCTGATGCTTAGATTATTCCTAAATCATATTTAGAGTTTTATGTCACAAGTTAGCCACTATGAGTCGATATTACATTCACAATTCTATTTTTTCAATCGTCTGAAACTATTATGGATAACGGGATCTCCTTTAGTTTGATGTTATCATCTTGGTCGGCTATCCATTACCGTGTATATTGTGGTGCTTTTTGTTATTTTTGGGGATCATCCAGGTTTAGGGGAAACTCTGCCGAAATATTTGGAAATTTGAAGGGATGGACAAATCTTGAGTTCCTTGGTTCTAAATTGATTATATAGGGATCTTAATGAGTGAATTAACCTTAGTATATTATGTACATACTCAATTTCTCCCTAAAATGGGATTGGCTCCTCCGTCCAACTTATGGACGACTAGCGTCGGATTACGTTTGTGATTCCGTTTATGGTTTCCTTCATGATATCTTGAGTCCGTATGATGTTACCACATGTGTTTTGCCTCATACATGCTTACATTGATTATGCTGGGGGGATATATCCCATAACACCAGTGAGGCCTATTGATTATATGTTGGGGGAAATAGCCCATACCACCAGTCGGGCCTGTTCATTATATATTTACATATTGGGGGATATAGCCCATAACACTAGTCAAGCATGTTATATACACGTATATAACTATAGTTTGCATTGCATGACTATACATGAGGCTATTTCAGTTTTATAGTTACCTGATTGAGGGTAAATAGCCCATAACACCAGACAGGTACCAGTTTAGATAGTTGTTCACTTTCAGCACAGTTTCAATTTAAACTTCAGTTCCAGATTAGTTGCTAGTTCAAACTCTTGTTTCTCTTTCAGCTTATATTCAAGTTTCCATCTTACAGTCATAATTTAGTATGCTTTACATGTTCTTTCCACCCTATATACTTTGTAGATATCATACTCACGTCCCTTCTGGGGAGCTGCGTTTCATGTCGCGTAGGTACAGATAGATCAGGGTTTGAGCCACATCAGTAGTCCAACCACCAGTTGTTGGAGTCACTCTGCTTACTCCCAGAGTAACTTATGTTTTGGTATGTGTAGAGTCAGCTAGTTTGGGTATGACGGGCCCCTGTTTCGTCCAGTACTTTTTCAGTTCAACACTCCTGGATGCCTGTAGATATGCACATGTGCAGTTAGTATATTTTTATATGTCAGCTTGTGTTAGTTTTGTTAGCTTTCCAGATTATACAGTTCTTATCAGCTATACTTATGCTTGTTCAGTTTATCCGTTTAGTGATGATTGACACTTAGTGTCGGGTAGCCATCGTGGCCCTAGGCTGGGTCATGACAAACATAGTATCAGAGCAGTTCAGTTTGAGGGTGTCTACATGCCGTATCTAGTAGAGTTTTGTTTATGGGTGTGTTGCGGACCACCCTGATAAAAACAAAGGCTACAGGGCATTATAGGATGGTTATCCTCCCTTCTTCTATAGATCGTGCAATAGAGCTACGTTAAAAGAATTTAGCCTTCTGGAAAAACATTTTATATATAGCGATGCTACTGAAGAGACTCGCTGCTACCGAGAAGGGCAAAGTCATTGCTGGCCAGGGTAGTAGAAGAATACCCCCTTAGTTAGATAAGCAAGAAGAGTCCAGAAATGAGGTTCCATACAGAGCTTCAAAGACTCCGACTGTTCAGGGAGAGGTTAGGGGTGCTCTAGCTACCGCACCTCTGGTTTCTCAACACGATGACATAACAGAGGTCGTGAGATTATTGACTAGAATTGCAGCTACTCAGGCCAGACTAGAGCATATAGGTCCTCGAGGTGACAATACATTTTCTAGGATTCATGATTTCCTCAAATTAGAGACTCCGATTTTCATGGGATTTTGTACAGTAGAGGATCCCCAGGACTTCTTAGACAGAGTAGCCAGAGCCCTCAGAATTATGTATGCCACAAATAGAGAGTCAGTTAAATTGGCATCATATAGATTACAGCATCTAGAAGCCGATTGATATACCACTATGGAGATGTCTGGGGGAGAAAATGCTACTCCAGCTACATGTCAAGAGTTATCATAGGCAGTTCTCTGCCATTACTTACCTACAGAGACATGTAAAGCATGATTGGATATGTTCCTGACATTGATACAGGGGGGTATGAGTTTTGTAGAATATAAGCTTTGCTTTAATTCTTTGGCAAGGTTTGCTCCTGCAGTTGTATCAGACATGGAAGACAAGGTACTCAGGTATGTAACAGGACTTGGTCCTCACTTAGTAAAAGAGTTAATGACCGTATCTATGCAGTCGAGTTGGACATTGCACATATTCAGGCATTCGCCTTAGCACTTGAGGAAAGGAAATAGAAGCAGAGTGATGACAGAGATAGAAGCTCAAGTAAGAAAGGCCGATTTGTAGGTTTGTTTGATGAGACATCGGTTGCTGGTAGATAGTAGAGTGTTAGGAAGCCAACAACTAGTGCTCCTTCACAATTTCAGGGGCCGAGATCTGATGGACCTCCGCAGTCTAGAGATAGTCACGGTGGTTCACTTTACCCTAGGTGTTCTAACTGTGGTGGATGCCATTTGGGCCGATGCTAGTTGGGTGTAGATGCATGTTATGTTTGTGGCAAGTCAGACCATTTTATGAGAGATTGCCCGTCTATGGGTAGTAATGGTGCAGCTCAGCCAGCAAGATCAGTTGTAGCTTCTTCAGCACCAACACACAAGTGCAAGTTTTGCTGACGCCAGTGGGTCGTGGTAGAGGATGAGGTGGAGATCCTATNGCTCAAGTAAGAAAGGCCGATTTGTAGGTTTGTTTGATGAGACATCGGTTGCTGGTAGATAGTAGAGTGTTAGGAAGCCAACAACTAGTGCTCCTTCACAATTTCAGGGGCCGAGATCTGATGGACCTCCGCAGTCTAGAGATAGTCACGGTGGTTCACTTTACCCTAGGTGTTCTAACTGTGGTGGATGCCATTTGGGCCGATGCTAGTTGGGTGTAGATGCATGTTATGTTTGTGGCAAGTCAGACTATTTTATGAGAGATTGCCCGTCTATGGGTAGTAATGGTGCAGCTCAGCCAGCAAGATCAGTTG
>AWOL01S0180110.1:7097-19289 GCA_000715115.1 Nicotiana otophora
ATATACACACACACACAAAATAGATGCCTACTCTATATATATATATATATACAAAATAGATGCCTACTCTGATAATCCCTAATATTTCCCCTTCAGTAGAGACATGCTTCACTAGTTGTATACCACACACCAACTGTAAAAATACACACCTTGCAAAACTCTAAATATACACAGTAAATTAAAAATTATAAATATACACAGTAAATTAGAGAGTTTCTGTTTCAAAATCTTCCAATTGATTTATTCTCGTCTAGATTGATCATATGAGATAAAATAAAGGCATATCAATGTCTATGCCACAAATAATTAATGAATTATTAATTCGTTAAATGATTGTGGCAAATTACAATCTATTGAATCTTATTCAAACATAGAGTAGGTGGAATGATACATACCTGTTCAGAAATTTTGATTTACTTTGCAATGTATTTTTTCCAGTAATTTTTCTCATATATATATAGTGGTTATCCTGAAATTCGTTTGGAGCCAAAAATCCCAAAATCCAGCGCCAAAAGACGGTTTCTTTCTCCATTTTACAGTCTTGTGGAATGCTATTTGGTGGGTATCGACGAGTTTGGTGGGTATGGACGAGGTTGGAGAGTTATCATGCCAAGGAAGAAGATTATCCAAAAAATTAGGAAGTGGAGAAGTGGCTTTACCCAAACTTTCTTCTAACCCTCACCTTTATCTCTCTCTCCAGCGGATATAATACTGTCTACAACCAACTTATGGGAAACAATAGTAAAAAGAAACTTTAACTTGTGAAAATAATACTAAAATGAAACTTTATTTTAGAACTTATCCCAATTTTGGATGACTTTATGTTATAAATAAATTATATGAAATATATACTACAATAATACAATATTCAAAATAATTATTTTAAAAATTGATTTAACTATCTTGGCATAAAATAAAAAGTTAAACAAAGGGTGTTCACGAGAAATTGAACTAAACAGAAAACGGATCAAATCTGAGAAAACAATCTACATTCTTTATTCGATTTTAATTTTTTAGTTTTAAGAACATATAAAATTTAATTATTTGATTTTAATAAAAACTTAATCAAAAAAGTCGAACCAGATTAATTATATAAATACCTATTTAAAAATTATAACTACATAAAAATTTACATTACACATTGATTTTTGCGCTCTTGGTTCGTAGTTTAATTTTTGCACTTATAGTATAGTTTATATTCTATTTTGGTTTGTAGAATTTATTCCATGTTAAATTAATAAATTAAACATATATCGATAAAATTTAAATCCAAGAAAAATAATAAGACACCAAATAAAATTTACCCTAGTATCTATCTCAGATCCTGCACAAAAAAGTACAGCAAGTGTAGTATGAGTACGTAAACAACATGTACCCAGTAAGTATCAAGCCAAATCTCAAAGTGGGAGAGACGAGATTGCCGACTTTGACACTCACTAAGAGTCAACAATAATAAATGGAATAAATTATAATTATTCAAATCAGCATGATTCACAAAGTTAACAATAATTTTATTCAATTAGCAGAAATAATAAAAATCCTTCAAATGCAATAATTTCCAACATATTAATTAAATCATTCAATTTCAATAAATGTTTCAATTTATCAAATAGTTTTACAAGCTGCAATTCAATTTCAATAAATTTCCAATTTATATATGTATGTATGTATATCAAGTAATATTAATTAAACAAAGAATATAATTTACACAAGTAATTCATGCTTTGAGTCCTAAACTACCCGAACTTTAGCATTAATAGTAGCTACGCATGGACTCTTCTCACCTCGTGCGTACGTACCCCCACAATTAGCAACAATTGTTACTTTAATTATCTATGGGGTAATTTTTCCCTCACAAGATTAGACAAGAGACTTACCTCGTCTTGCTCCAATTTAATCTACTAGCATGCATTTTCCTCGTTTATCCAACTTCGATTTGCTCGAATTTAACCAAAAATAATTCGATAGAATCACTAAAATTTATAGGAATCAATTCTATAAGAAAAGACTATATTTTCAATAAAATCCCGAAATTAATTAAAAATTTGTCTGTGAGACCCACGTCTCGGAATCCATCGAAAGTTACGAAATCCGATAACCCATTCAATTATGAGTCCAACCATACTAGTTTCGCTCAAATCCGAGTTAGAATCGATACCAAAATCTCAAAAATTCGTTTCTATGAGATTTCTAAACAATTCCCAAATATCAATCCCAAAACACTAATTAAATGGTAAAAATAATGATATATTTGTGTATATTGACCAAATCCGAGTTATAATCACTTACCCCAATATTTTTCCTTGAAAATATATCAAAATCACCTCTCCTCAAGCTCCAATTCATCAAAAATGACAAATGGGACGAAGTACCCTATTTTTATAACTTACAGATCTGTCCAGTCCGATCAGGGAGCTCGATCACGGAGTCCGATTCTGGGGTCCGATCATGGAGTCCGATCAGGGAGCTCGGTCCTTGGGTCCACTCATGGAGTCCGATCAGGGAGCTCGTTCAGGGAGTCCGATCATGGGGTCCGATTTTGACAGATAAGGGGAAAAACCAGATCAGCCAAAAAATAGCAAAACTCACTTCAACAGTCTCCCGACTTCAATTCTTGATCCGTTAACCATCCGAAACTTACCAGAGGACCTCGGGACTTCAACCAAATACATCAACAAGTCCTAAAATATCATACGAATTTATTTGAAACCTCAAATCACATCAAACGACGCTAAAACCAAGAATTATGCTCCAATTCAAGCTTAATGAAACTTAAAGTTTCCAACTTCTACATTCGATGTCGAAACCTATCAAAGCAAATTCGATTGACCTAAAATTTTGCACACGAGTCATAAATGATATAACGGAACTATAAAAAAAATTGAACTGGATTCTGACTCCGGTATCAAAAAGTCAACTCCCCGGTCAAACTTCCAAATTTAAATTCCTATTTTAGCCATTTCAAGCCAAATTTAACTATGTACTTCCAAATAAAATTTCGAACACGCTCCTAAGTCCAAAATCACCATACATAGCTGTTGGAATCGTCAAAATTCTATTCTAGGGTCGTTTTCTCAAAATGTTGACCGAAGTCAAACTTGGCCTTTTAAAGCCAACTTAAGGAACCAAGTGTTCCGATTTCAACCCAAATACTTACAAACCCAGAACCAACCATCCCCGCAAATTATAAATTATTAAAAGTACATACGGAAAGTTTTATTTTAGGTAAAGGAGTTCTAAAAGTCAAAATAATCGGTTGGGTATTACAAGATTGAACAATGAACACCTCAAGTTTTGTGTAACTATAGCATGAATGAATAAACAAATATTATTGTAATTAGGATATATGTGTTTTCACATATATATTTTTGTTCACTTTTCCGCATATGAAGGTGAGCATAATGGATTAATTTTTCTTCTTCAAACTTTGATACTATATTGGAGTTTCAATCTGTTCGGGAATTTGGATTACACCTTTTCTTCTATTTTTATAAAACAAATCTTTTGGTCACTCTTTTTGTCAAACAAGAAATTGTCACCGCAAGCCCTCAAACATCTTGCCTCGTCCGTCTTTTCCAGAAAAAAGAATTATCGTTGCAGCCCTCGCCTGACGCTGCATCTCGTTGCTCTTGATCCTCCCCTTCGTCGCTATCAGACCACTCTGGTAAATTCTCCTCTTTTATTTCTGTCGCTGCCTTCTCCTCTCTATTTATTTCTTAACATCCAAATACTGAGTTTTGATTTATGAATTGATTTGTCATAAGAATGAATTGAAGTTTGATTTTTTGTATGTGGATAGATGGGTACTTATTTACTTAACTTGGCTGGGATTCAGGAAAAAACGATAAATTAGGAAGTCATATATTGCACTAAATTTTAAGAAATCAGTGTACAAGCAAATATCACTTGAATGAAGGGACTGCCTTCACTAAGAAAAGCATTAGAAGGAGAAAGGGGGATTAGAGAATAGAGGGAAGAAGAGGGAATGGAACAGAGAGAAGTGAGAAATAGGAATTCGTTCATTGATTGATACTCCCAAGTGCTATATAATTGTGTATATATACAGGCTCAATTTATTTAGCTAACTATTTATTACTAATGCTAATCTAATGTAATTAGCTAACTAATACTTATAATTAGCTATTCTAGCCATGAAGAAGTAGTTTGGATCAAACGGAAATTGTGTGGCCAATTTACTAACAAATCTCTTAAGAGTTTCTCGTAACCATATAACTATGCCATCCTCAAGTTTACTGTAGAAGTTAGGAGTAGAAGAACACATAGCAAGATTAAAGATAAATTCAAATAACCACAACCTTATGAAACAATACCTTATGGGAAAAAAAGATTTACCTTTTTAGTCTTTTTAGGGGAAAAGCTAGAGAAATTTGAACTCAAAAATAGTTTTCTGTTCATATTTTAGTCTTCTTTTTCTTAATTTTCTTTTGTAGTCCCTTCGTCCAGAAGAGTTCATGATCATGTTTCGTTATTCAATTAAACTTGTTTCATCATAATGTACACCTTCCTATTACATGATCCTAATTCCTTTGTAAATCTTCTGTAGTTTTCATGTTTTAATTAGATTTTAGACAAGATAATCTAATAAAACAGTGAACTATATCTAGCAATATTCTCATAATTTTTGTGTTTTTTTACTTTTGTTCTTTATTATTTTCTCAGCAGAAGTTTTATGACATGTTGAAAGATTATAAATGCATTTCTCTTTTGCTTTATTAAAACTCAATTATTACCGCATGGCTGACTTAGCTTGCTTTGTCGATATGTTTGTGCAGTTGATCATGGATAAAGGTTGGATGCATGAACGAAAGTTCTCTAAAAAATATATTGAGGGTGTTCAATCTTTTATGCAACTCGTTCGGTCAAACTTTGATCGAAATTCTAAAGTTCGATGTCCATGTCAAAACTGTTTAAATATAGATTTTCAAACACAAGAAGTAGTGTATGACCACTTGTTAATAAAAGGAATTACGGGAAGTTACGTGCAATGGATATACCATGGGGAACAATCACAAAGGAGAGATAAAGATGATGCAATTTACAACGAAGACGAAGACGAGGACAAGGACGAAGATGAAGATGAAGAACATGACAACAATGATGGAATTAATGCTATGTTAGAAGATGTCAGTGAAAGATCATTTGCCAATTTTTCGGGGGAGACAATAACTGGTAATAATATATGTGGTAATATGCATGAGAAGGAAGCCAAAAAGTTTGACAAATTGTTGGAAGAAGCTGAACATGAATTATACCCGGGATGTCAGAAATTCTCAAAGTTGTCATTCCTTGTGAAGTTGCTACACTTGAAAGTGTACAATCATTGGAGTAATAAGTCATTTAATATGTTGCTAGAGTTACTAAGGGAGGTATTGCCAAATGGTGAGGCACTTCCTAAGTCATATTATGATGCTAGAAACATGCTGCAAGGTTTGGGATTAGGATACATTTCCATCCATGCTTGCAAATATGATTGTGTGCTTTATTGGGGTGAGCTTAAAGATAGACAAGAGTGTCCACATTGTGGTACTTCGAGGTGGAAAATTAATAACGGAAAGGATAAAAAGATTCCTCATAAAGTCTTGCGATATTTTCCATTAAAACCGAGACTTCAAAGGTTATTTATGTCAAGAAAAACAAGTGAGGACATGAGGTGGCATAAAGAAAAACGTCTTGATGAGCCAAATGTATTAAGGCATCCTGCTGATTCTGAAGAGTGGAAAGAATTTGACAAGAATCATGAGTGGTTTGCACAAGAACCTCGGAATATTAGACTTGGCCTTGCAACCGATGGTTTTAATCCATTTGGTAACATGAGCACAACTTATAGTATGTGGCCTGTCATTCTAGTTCCTTATAATCTTCCTCCTTGGAAATGTTTTAAGGATCCATTTATGTTAATGTCATTGCTTATTCCTGGTCCTCAAGCACCAGGAAAGGATATTGATGTTTATTTGCGTCCTTTGGTTGATGAATTGAATGAGTTATGGAGTGAAGGTGTAGATACATTTGATGCATCAATAGGGGAGTCCTTCAAGATGCATGCTGCTGTTATATGGACCATAAATGATTTTCCAGCTTATGGTAAGTTCTTAAATTCCTTACTGTCCAAGATGTCTAAATAATTGTTAAATAGAAGATTTTGTATACATTTTACTAGTATACTACTTGTAAGTAAGTTTAGTATAGTTTAGGAATATAAACTAATGTGAGCATATATTATTTCTTATGGATTAGGTAATTTATCTGGATGGAGTACTAAGGGATACATGGCATGTCCTACTTGCAATAAAGATGCACCTTCACACAAGTTAAGAAGTAAAATCTGTTACATGGATCATCGTCGGTATCTTGAACCTAAGCACATATGGAGAAGAAGCAAAAAATTTGATGGTAAGATAGAAAAAAGATTAAAACCAAAACAGCTATCAGGAGATGATGTCTTACAACAATTGAATTTTCTTAGTACTTATAGACCAGGAAAACACCCAAATAATAAGAAAAGAAAACGTCTTCTTGAAGAGTTAAATTGGGTGAGGAAAAGTATTTTATTTGAATTGCCATATTGGAAGAGCTTGAAGTTGCGACACAATTTAGACCTCATGCACATAGAAAAGAACATTTGCGAGAATATTTTGGGGACAATACTGAATATTGAAGGAAAAACTAAGGACACATATAAAGCAAGACAAGATCTTAAGGATATGAACATAAGAAAAGAACTATGGTTACAAGATAGTGGTTCTAGTTATACAATGCCGGCTGCTTGTTATAATATGTCAAAAAGTGAAAAAAAAGAGTTCTATAAATTTTTAAAATCAGTTAAATTTCCTGATGGTTATGCTTCAAATATCTCATGTCGTGTAAGTGCGGATGATGATAAGATAACTGGACTCAAAAGTCATGACTATCATGTTTTGTTGCAACGACTGTTGCCTATTGCTATTCGTGGATTTGTAAATAAAGATGTCTCTTCAGCATTGATTGAGTTAGGCGATTTCTTTCAACGAATATGTTGCAAGACTTTGAGAAAAGATGACTTAGAACAACTAGAAAAGAATATAATTTTAATATTGTGTAAGCTTGAGATGATCTTTCCACCTGCTTTCTTTGATGTTATGGTACATTTGGCTGTGCATTTACCACGAGAGGCTATGTATGGGGGACCAGTACAATATCGTTGGATGTACAAAATTGAAAGATTTTTGTGCAAGCTTAAGCGTTATGTGCGAAACAAGGCACGACCAGAAGGTTCTATTGCAGAAGGCTATCTTATTGATGAATGTTTGACATTTTGCTCTATGTATCTTACTGGCATCGAAACTAGATTTAATCGTGAAGATCGAAATGATGATGGATCTAGTAACAAAGATGAACTTGTTCTGGACATATTCTCAAAGTGTGCTAGACCATTTGGAGATGGAAACTATGATACCATACCAAAGAAAGATTTTGATATGGCTCGGTGGTATGTGTTGAATAATTGCGAAGAAGTAGAACCTTTTCTTCGGTAAGTTATTTTTCTCTCTATTGTTATTTTTCTATTTTAATAATCTATAAGTAATTTATTTTGCATACAGAGAGCATAAAGAAGAGTTGATGAAGCAAGTTGTTGCGAATATAGAAGAGAAACATAGAGAACAATTTCCTTTATGGTTCAAAAGGAAAGTAAGTAACTTTTTACGATAAGAATCATCTTAATGTGCTTAAATTCTAATTTGTTTTTCTCTTTACTAATTAAAAGTAATAATTTTTTCATTGTAGATTATGCAATTATATAATAAGGGAAAGTCGGTGTCTATCAATCAGTTATATCCTTTGGCAATAGGACCTGATGTGCGTGGAAGAACATATACTGGGTGTACTGTAAATGGTGTTAGGTACCATATTCAAAGACGCGATGATCTACGTAAAAGTCAAAATTGCGGTCTAGTTGTTGAAGGCTATCATGAAAATGAGGTGATTGATTTTTATGGTATTATAACTGACATGATTGAGTTAGAGTATCTTAATGGCAATCCAGTTCTGCTATTTAAATGCAAGTGGTTTGATCTTCGCAAGAAGACAGGGATGCAAAAAGATAAAAATTTTACGAGCATCAATGTTAATAGATTTTGGTATGAACATGATTCTTTTGTACTAGCTACTCAAGCAAGGCAAGTATTTTATATTGATGATCCGAAGTTGGGAGAAAATTGGCGAATTGTCCTAAAATTTCAAGATAGACACTTATATGATGTGTCAGAGATGCAAAATTCAAAGACAGAAAATGGCGAATTGTATGTTACAAATGATGAAGTATACCAAGATGTATCACTTGAAAGTAATTCAATTGTCAATGATACGGATAATATGCTGAGTCAACTACATAGAGATGATGTTGATTCGATTACCCTAGATGCAACTGTAATTGAATTGAAGGCTCAGACAGAACATGAAGTTGGTTATGACGAAGAAAATTCTGACGAAGAGGATGACACAATGGTAGAGTACATCAGTGATCATGAGGAGAATGAGGGGAATGAAGGTAATAATAGTACTAATGACGATGAAGTCGATAACACAGATGATGATGATGACATTGGTTTTATGATGTAACCTCATAATAGTAAGGTCAGTAACCTGTTGCTGGTATGCATCTTTTTTAAATTTATTATGTTGGCGATGGGGTGAATGGGAGGTTTTAAATAATTAGGCCATTTATAGATATCTTGAGGTAATATCCGCCTATGTAGGTCTCTCTGTCCTCTTTTTATTCTACTTTAAATGTCTAAAGTAAATTCTCCTTTTGTTTTCTTTTAAATGTTAACTTTATTAGTGTCTATCACATGAGCTCTGAATAGTGAAAGAGTAAATAAATCATCCGCTTAATGCTTTAAGCGTATGAACAGATGGTTTGCATATTGCTCTTCCTTTCTTTTATGTATCCCCAACTTGCTGAGGCCTTTCGTTTTATTTGGAAATTGTCTTGGTCCTCTTGGATGAGGGGGCTTCAAGAACTCATTCCTAGCTCGGAGGTGTATCTTTTACAAATTTACGAGTTGCTTAGATTCATGCTTGTCGCCATGTCAACTCAGCGTTTTTCTAAGCCATCACAAGGAGCAGGTGTATTTAGAACCAATGTGATTCGGTGGGAATCCTCTTTTTTTTTTAGGGAAAAGTCTATAGAGACTACACATTTTTCTTCTTCCTTTCTTTTCTCCTCTTTCTGTATTTTGCGTTTTATCTTATACCTAGCAAGAGTGCTTTTATTGGTAGTAGATAATTTTGATAAGTATATTACTACATTTATGTTAAATTACTTATTTGTGGTGTTTATGACAAGGTGGGTTGCTCTGATGGTAAGCACCCTCCACTTCCAATCAAGAGGTTGTGAGTTCGAGTCACCCCAAGAGCAAGGTGGGGAGTTCTTGGAGGGAAGGATGCCGAGGGTCATTTGGAAACAGCCTCTCTACCCCAGGGTAGGGGTAAGGTCTGCGTACACACTACCCTCCCCAGACCCCACTAGTGGGATTATACTGGGTTGTTGTTGTTTTGTACTTATTTGTGGTGTTGTATGTAAGAATATTTATTTCTCTGAGATTCTTTTTGGTGAATAATATGGTCTGTCACATGAAAAGTTATTGTAACAACTTTGGTTTGAGTGGCATTTGCAGAAAAGAGATGGAAGAGGCTTCTCTGCCAAATGAGACAACATTATTGAAATTCTTGTTCTCTATCTTATTTTGTTAGAATACAGCTTAGAAATACGCATATGACTCTTGTTAGCTCTAACTGTTGTAATGGTCTTGTAAACTCCTTATGTTGAGATGCCTTTTGTTAGCCATGTGTATGATAAAGTATTTGCTGATTTGTTGAGACTCTTGATGGTTTTGACAACTTAATTTATAATTTTTTTTATTCAGAGTATCGTGATATTTTCAGGTATTTTATTTATTTTATCACATGATATGTCAATAATATAGTCTAATATAATAATAGTTCAGAGTAAATTGAGTTTGTGTTATGCATGCTTACTGACGGATATAACTCTAATTTTTGTTGTGTTTTGATATTTGTGTTTTGAGCGTCTCAAGGTTAGTTAGCCTAACAAGCATTCATGTAAGGATAGACTTATTAATTGTGATTAGTGAGCTAAAGAAGTGTGCTATTTACTTTTATTTATAATAAAATGATGGGCAAAATATAAGATTAAATTGGTAAATAAAGGAGGGTCATTTAGGGTACTAACCTTCTAATCTCAAGAAATTTTGAAGTGGAAGCTAAATTTTTGTAGCAGCAAGTGTTACTTGGGTTCTATTAAATTTTAATTTGGGTTTTTGGTTTTCTATTTTCTAAAGTTAGACATGGCAATTGAATCAAAATGCGTATAGTTTTGATTTGAGTTCTTTCAATTTTGCAGGTCATATAGACTTCATAATAGAACTTTATAAAATGAGATTCAAGTTTCTCGAACTTGATAATTTTGCAAGGTGGGTGCTTCCGTCATAAGGTTAATTAGCCATAAAGTAATTTTATGTATCATACGTGAACAAAACTATATCTTTTAGTTTTTAACTATAATTGTTTTTTTGTCGCCAATAATTGCACTATTCAACTACAAAATTCAAGTTGTAGCCATTTAAAAATTATATTTTTCGTGACAAAAATTTTGTTGTGACTAAATTGTAGGTTAAATAGAGACAATTAAATAATTGTCACTATTTGTTCGCACTATTAGTGACAAAAACTAATGTCATAATAAATTATAAACTTTTGTAGCTAAACTTTACCATGTTTAACTACAAATTTTATTTTGTCACTATTGTAATAACGCATTTTTTGTGACGAATTTTTTTCGTGTCCAAAGTGTTACTAATTTTAAGACAAATTATGATTTGTCACAAATTGGGTACATCATTAGTGACAAAATAATATGTCACCAATAATATAAAATTCGTGGCTAATGTTATTAAATAATGGCGCCAAGTTATTTTTTGGTGGGAAACTTTAACGGACAAAACTTTTACTACGAAATTATATGTTTCGTCACTAAAAGTATGCGGATTATGTATCTAAACACGAAACATTATTTTCGTCACGAAAAGTGAATAATTAGTGACGAATTTTGTGTCGTGGCTAAAAGTTTTGTAGCTAAATATCACATTTGTTGTAGTGTAATTACCGGATTTAGCTAAACTCGATATTTCCTACAAGTAAAATAAAAATATGTGTAAGAAAATTACTAAGATTTCATGGTAAAACCCTAAAGAGTGAATCCCACTAAATTTAAATCTTAAATTCACTTCTCCCACAGTTTACATCAATAATTGTATTTCCATTTCACGATTAAGTGTTAGTAAACCAATTACCACATTACTTCATGTCTTCATCGCTTATTGCTTCAGCTACTCACTAATGAGCTAGCCCATTGAGTACGGGTTCGGTCGAACCCAGAAGCTTTGGTCTAATCCATATATTTATTTAAAAAATTTCATAGAATATGCACAAATTATTAATTTAGAACTCAGTAACTTAAAAAGATTACAACCCCAAACCCATAAGCTTCAAATTATGATTCAGCCTCTCTGAAGCTTAAACATTTTTATTGTCTATTCAATTCCCTAGCTTTAACATATACTTGTCATTGACCCACAAACTTACTTCTTAATACACTTTAAGTGCTTTTTTGCGGTCATCATCCCATGGATAAATCAAAGATTAGGTAATTTGAAACCAATTAGAGATAAGAGTTTCTTATCAGTGATGAACCATTTGACTTGTGATGCCAAAGTCCTATTTTTTAGCTAGTGCAAGTTATTCAAGTGGCCATACTTCAAACAGTATTGTTTAACTCCACGGCCGCATGCATGGTCATTTATGAAATACAAAAAAAAAAAAAAAANTAGTAAACCAATTACCACATTACTTCATGTCTTCATCGCTTATTGCTTCAGCTACTCACTAATGAGCTAGCCCATTGAGTACGGGTTCGGTCGAACCCAGAAGCTTTGGTCTAATCCATATATTTATTTAAAAAATTTCATAGAATATGCACAAATTATTAATTTAGAACTCAGTAACTTAAAAAGATTACAACCCCAAACCCATAAGCTTCAAATTATGATTCACCCTCTCTGAAGCTTAAACATTTTTATTGTCTATTCAATTCCCTAGCTTTAACATATACTTGTC